>CM054937.1:4263415-4300915 GCA_029168755.2 Tillandsia fasciculata | reverse complement strand
AAAGTCCATCCATGAGCCTCTAATGGATGCATTTACCCTTTCCCCCCTGCCAGATATGAATTGGTTTCTTACCAATTTGTTACAAACAATTGGCTCATGAAAGGCTCATGGATGGACTTTCATATCTGGCAGGGGAGTAAATGCATATTTCGGTAATTACAAGGGGACAGGTTGTCGACTTTTAAAAGACAGGAGGGTAAAGTGAAAAAGCGGGATATTAGAGGTGAATTTTCTGTAATTTAGCCTAAATTTTTATACAAATTTTCATTGATCGTAATTTGTTGTTCGATAATGTGATTTAATTTGTCTCTATATTTGGTTGACTATTATGAGTCCAGTTACTATGCTATCAATCGTACCAAATATTTAATGCTGTCAAATTTTTACTGTTACTAAAAAATTACTATCATTATAATTGCACAATCGAAAATCTAATAACATATAATTTTAATGATATAGTAGCCTAGTTCCACTATTATTATATTATATTTTATTTTATTAGAATGTTAATATAAATGCTTTATAGTTTTCATATTAATATTTTATAATATTACATTTTATTTACATAATTACATTCAAAATAAATTATGATAATAGTTTAACTGGGCAATGTTTAAACTACTTAACCAATATCCCAAACCGATTTAATGAATAATAATAACTATAAAAAAATAAGACAATATATTAATATTAATTAATTATTTAATCATTTATATTTTTAATTAATATATTAATCAGATAAATTAAAATATTAAATATTTAAACAATGTAAAGATTAGATAATTATTAAATAAACATATCAAATAATTTATAATTTAATTAAATAATTAATTTAAATAGTAAATTAATTATTATTTAAATATTTATTAATTTAATAAATCAAATAAATAGTTAGTTAATTATTATAAAAATTAATTACATTAATTAATTATATTTTATTATAATTATTTATAACTCAATTAGTAAAAAAATAAAATAGAGAAATAGCTTGTTTCACCCAATAGGTGGAACTATTATTCTCCCTTCTTAACGAATTATTCTAGAATAACGCATTAAGACTGTTTGGTATTAGATAGGGGGGGAAGGTTGTGCAGTATATCTATTCCACCCAACAGATAAAACAGCTATTTTTTTTAATTAAAATTTTTAAAATTATAAGATATTTAAATTTATAAAATTTATATTTTTTTTATTTTATAAATTTTAATCCCCTCTGTTCGTCTTATTCCTCTTTAATTTACCAAACATAATTTTTCTTATTTCCGGTACAACTCCAATACTCAATCAAAAATAAAATTACTTTAATTCCTACTTGTACCTGAACTTATACCTATCCCATAAATAATCAATTTTTTTTTATACCCGAACCAAACGCAATAAGAGAATAATAGTAATTTCTAATAATTTCTAATACAGTTTGAAAGAATAAGAAGAATAAATTTTTTATTCAACCTTTATCTCTTTAAGATAAAGGTAGAATAAGAGTATAAACTAGACTCTATACTCTAGTTAACAAACAACTAGACTGGTATAAGAGTTAACAAAAAACTTATAAACTAGACTGTATAAGAGTTAACAAACAACTAATTCAAGTGTGATCATAAAGATAAAACATATCATCACATTTGATACACTAGGCAAGTTCACTTTAAGGCATATTTAAAAGATTTGATTCCCTATTGGCTTTAAAACTGGTGAAGATGTTGAGTACAAAGAAAATGTCATCAAATTTAGTGAAATCCTAACCTGTTTAATATGTATATATACAACACAAATTAACATAATAGAATGTTAAGAAAGTCAAGCAATTAAATCAGAAAAAAGAAAGTTAGGGTGGCTTTTTAAAAATGGCCTATAGATGAGTTCTCCATACATTTTCTCCAACTAAATACATGGTGATTTGAACAGAGCACATACAAGTAACCTGTTTAAGGCTAGAACACCTACCATAGTAAACAGAATTGTTTCTTCCATGTTGTTTCTGACAAAATAGGACATCTAAATCAACGATCAACGCTATTAAACTTTGATCTAACTTGTTTGAACTTTTTAAGAATCAAATTTCGTAATTTTTTAGTAGCATTTACCCGGTGATCAACCGAGTAGTCTTAAATTAATCTATATAAACCATTGAAAATTGTCAATTTTCGGATCGCTTAGAAAACTGATAAATGATGTCGAAAAATTATAAAATTTGAAATCTAAAAGTTTCAAACAGCTCAGATCAAATTTAATGATATTAATCATCAATTCAGATGTCCCATCAAAATGTGCAGAAGTAAACGACCCATTTAAACTTTTACTCCCTGTTGAAACATGGCTGGAAGATAATTATACACCTTTCTTTTGATTCTCTACTGATCTGTTCTCGCCAATGACTAAATATGGTTATATAACTAGAAGCGCACCGAATCAAATATAGCATACTAAAGCAGATTAATATTGGCTGACAAAATCAAATGTCCAATCAATACATTATATCTACAAGATAATCTGATGAATATGAAAGTTAAATAAAGTCATGAAAAAGCACTTAATACAATTCAAGAGAAACATATAATTCCATCTAAATATGCTATGTTAAATACAAATTAAACTTAAAACATTCACTTTTTAAATGATTCTAAAGTAAATGGAATCGTACCACATTTACTCCACTTTCTTTTCTTTCTTTGCAGGGGCTTTTTGGTAAATTAGTATCTGACTTAAGATCGTGCCGTTCATCACGATACCGAGCAGCGAACCCGCAATCACTTTCACCAAGTCAAGGTTGATAAGAAGGACAAGCTAAAGTGCTCATTACAATGTAATATTATGCGGCATACATTACATGGCTTGCTCAAAAGAATGCAAGCGCAAGCACATGAAGAAAGAGATATTTGACAATTAGTATGAAGGAAAAGAGAAGAGGGAAAAAAGGTCAATTGCGTAGTTCCAATATCACATAATAAGTAGCAGGAAATCAGATTAGAGAACAACTTAGAAAAGTAGCCTAAGTTGGTGATGCAAAATGGAACAGGCAACAATAAAAACTTGCAAATTAAGTCATAAAGTATTTCTCTTAAGGAGAAAGTGGCTACAGCTGGAATTTGAGTCAGTTCTGGCTACTCTTGTGCGTGAACCTAACATATACTCAGTCATTAGGGCATGTTTGAGCGCATCAATGGTGACTGCCTAAGTAGTTGGTAGAATGTATTAAAAGAAGCCTACAACTGCATAATATATACGGCTTCTAGGTCATTTTTCTGAGAATATGATAAATCACCTTGCAGGCGGCATGCAATATCCAAAAAAAAGAAAGAAATATTAGGGCCTTGTAATGGACTAAATCAAACTCCTCGGTTGCAATCATGAAAAAAATCCTCGAGCCACACAAGCTACAACAGAATAGCTTGTTTCTACATCCCAACAGGCCATAAATGAATTAAATTTCATAGTATCAAAAATAAGACACAGGACACAGACTTTAATATGATAATCATCAGACATAAGGTCAGAAATAAGTGTCTAAAAAAAAGTTATTAGGGTTTTCAAAGCATAAAATAGGGATTAACTTTCCTATTACCTTTCTCCTTTTCATTTTGTTCCCTTCTTTTTCGCTCCTTATCTTCTTTCCTGCTATCTATTTTCCCCGATTTCTCTTCTCTTTCCAAGCATTTCAGAATTTCAGAAAAAGAGGGACTTAATGCAACCTCTTCTTGAAGAAAGCACACAGATGTCTCTTTATAAAATTATATCGTATCTAGCGCAAAAATAGTTTCACAATCTTTTCTACTGTTCAGATTATGCTGACTTGGTATTAAGAAAAAAAGATAAGCCCTTCATCAAGGATTAGTTATGAACCATATTTGTCATTTATTACATATTAAGAGAAAGGGTAAAATGACTGCATAGTTCCTGTAGTATCCCAATATCTAGACTCCAGAACATTTGCATTAAACACCGTAGTTTTGATCATTCTCATATATTGCAATCCAATTCCTGGCCCTCAAAAAATAAAAATTCAAGTTTTCCTACGAAATAGCCATCTTACTCTTTCAGCAAAACGGTTTCATTATTTTAGTATACTTGATACAAGGTCAAAAAGGTCATTTTACAGGAAAAGGTCAAATGTCAGCCTTTTTTAGCAGCCAAGGATGTTGCAGACAAACATAATGGCAGTGGTTATCCCCATTAAGTAGGACGGGAAAACACAGTGGCACTGGGAATTTGAAAATGTGGCAAAGTATAGGGTAGAAAATTATGCAAAAAAAATTAGGGGAATTTGAGACACTGCAAAGCACTGGGTGGAAATTGAAATGGAAAAATGGCAAAGAACTGAGGGGAAAAACCCTTAAAATGCTTATTTTAAACTAACACGACATTTAACGATATAGAACATTGTAGTCCAGCACCCAAAGCCGTAGTTTGTCTCTCCAAACAATCAGTGCATCATCTCCTTACTATATATTGTTTTGAGGGCACAATAATAAGCTATCGAATAAATGTTATTCATATGAAAAGAATGAGAGAATTTGGTAGTCATTTTTGGCATAAGGTATTCACCATTATTTTAGTCAAACTTCCCATCATGTCATAATAATTCCAAGTTGGAATTGGAACAAAGAAACAACAACAAAAGATATTGTCTCTCCAGGCTTCTTTACCAGTTATTCAAACATATCCAACTCTTTTTTTTTTAATAAGAAATCTTAAAATTGTAACCAAATGAAAAAAGTTACATGGTTAAGCAATAACAATGAGAATGGAAATTAAGCATCCAATGGCAATTTTCCTTCCTTGGAATTAAAACTTTCCTTTTTATTTTGCAACTTCTCTGTGCCTCAACCAAATGTGCCCTAAGTGCAGATAACGAAATGTATACCGCCAAAAAAACAACTAAGGAAACTATCATAGGAGTGGAGCAATACCAATGTAGTATATTAAAGTTTCAGTAAAAGCTATCCCAATACCAAAAATGTAATGCATGAGCATGGTATAAATTAAAGCCTATCGAATGAAGCAAAACTATTAAATAGCAGAACAAATTTGAAGGATACCACTTACTGGAGCCTTCTCCTGAATACTTGTGAATACTCTCACTGCATAGAGAAAAATTTGAAGTATTAAATCAGCCATTTAGCATTATACCAATCAAAAAGAAAATCAACCGTCCAAGCCAACTTGGATTCAGTGTCTCAGGGTTTAACAGAACAAGGGGTTAGAACTTTTAAGTTATAAGCAGGTTAGAAATAATGAAAACTTTAGGAAAATCAAGATCTACACTCACCAATGGATCCAGCAAAGTTCATGAAACAAGTCAAGAAACTGAGCTCCCCAGTGCTCTTATTCTGCACAACATAACAAATTCCTCCTCAAAGATTTGAATCGAACAAAATTGAAGTCATATCCAATAAGGTTTAAGAACATAAGACTTCCTTCTAAGTGACATAAATAATGCACAGATCATGAATTTGGAAAGAGGATGATAATATTCTTTACATCATATTTGTGTATCTATACTCGTTGTGAGAAATATAATACTTCCGAAATTTGAAATAGTCCTATATAAAAGATATAATAGGGCTAAACCTCTTAATCCGGCTATAGCATTTTGGGCGGTGGATGGGCCCAAGAGGTTAAGAGGGTTAGGTGTGCTAGAGTTAGAGTAGTTCTAGGATGGGTGACGCTCTGGGAAGTTGGAGCATCACAGTTGATATCAAAATCAATCAACAGGCGAAAATGTGAGATGAATCTCGACTGAGTCGGGATTATATAGTAGGCAGGGCATGGCTCTCGGGCTAATGATTGTTGTGGGTGGAGCACAGCTCCCCACAAAGTCTGCTAAGGCTAGCGAGACAAATCTTACACCGCCTGGTGCTTGTGAGTGTGCCTGAGGCTGACAAAAACACCAGGGCTTAAAGGGAAGGGGAATATAACGCCCCCGAGATTTGAGATAGTCCTGTATAAAAAACATAATAGTATTAAACCTCTTAATCCGGCTATAGCATTTTGGGCGGTGGATAGGCCCAAGAGGTTAAGAGGGTTAAGCGTACAAGAGCTAGAGTAGTTCTAGTATGGGTGATTCTCTAGGAAGTTAGGGCGTCACAAGAAAGGAAAGGTGCATCCCAAATGTGCAATTCAAAACCCAAGGATGAACCCAAACTCAGTACAAATAGTGTAATGACCCAGACTAAAAGAACAGCCATCTGCTCAGACAACTGAATATATAAAAAATTAGGGCAGTGATATTCTGAAGAAATTTAACTAAAGGTTTAATTAGCTTACACTTTAGTTTTGGAAAAGGTAAAATTACATGGATACTCCACCAAAGACCTGTAATTTCATAGAAGTTGTCCAAAAAGTAATAACATCATAAAACCCCTTGTGGTTGTGTGTGTGTGTGTGTGTGTGTGCACGTGTCCTTGTGTGTATTGAAATACTCAAAAACACCCTTACAAAAACCATAAAAGGCACTAGAAATTTCCTTTTGATTATCCTCTGTCCTTCAAAAAAGGCATTTATGGAAGACCGAATCTTACAAGGGCATCTGTTCTAATTCAAACTTTTGAAGAATATATATAAGATGATGCACAAAAATGCACCCTACTAGCAAATTTAGTTAGGTATGTGATGACCTAGCCAATGCTACTAATTTTTAAATTATTTCTTTATTTCTGACAAGACCTCCATTAAGTGCTCATAAGCAATATGCAAACTTACTAAACGCCTGGAAAAAATTTGAAATCTTTTCGTTTCATTTTCTTCTTCCAAAAAGACCCTCGAAGCAAGAATTACAAAAAAGGACCATCGAAAGTTTACATCCGAGCTACAGAAAACCTTAAACTTACAGTGTAGTTCTTCCATATTTGTGGAACTCTAGCGCAGAAAAAGATAGCATGTTGAGAAGCCTGTGACATTGAATACTTCAGTAAATAACCAATAATATGATGAGAAAAGGAACATTAAAGGAAATGCATACAAAATACAAACAAAAATGTGATTGCAAATCAAACATGTACTACATGAATATGTGCAAAAACTTACATACAGGGCTTCAAAAAGAAATGGATCAATTTGGCCAGCTAAGATAGTTGGTGCTACAGCACAATATCTAACATACCGTTATTTAAGGAAAGCAAAAAAAGTTTATCGAAATAAAAAACTACAGGCCTTAGGGCCAATTCGGGCCAATTTGAAGCATTTTATAAAGTGATTTTCTTTGTAAACTGTTGAAATAATCACTAAAAACTAATCAAAAAAAAAAAAACCTCCACAATAGCTTCTTTCTGAAGCAGAAACAAAAGCCTTGAAATTGCAGCTTTTGTTTTGAAGCACAAAATCCCATTCTAGCTTCCTACTGTAGCACAACCCCAGACAGTTTGTCAGCCAAATGCATGCGTTCCACAACCTTCTACTTTCTAGAGTAGTAAAGTTATTTAAAAAGCCAAGCCAAACGAGTACTAAAAATCCTTATGAATAATGTTGTCAGGATTAAGATCATAATTATCAATTATAAAGGATACAGCAAAGCCCTAATCCATGTTGTGGTTCCAACAGGCTGGGAGTAGTAGTAAATGATTGCGACTAATATTATCGCTGTAAAAGACAACCAAACACTTGTTAGAGCCCACTAAGAGAAAACACTAGGACAACTGAAGGGAAGTAAATTGTCAAATAGTACAATGTATGTGTTTTCCCAAACACCAATGTTATGAAAAATTCAACCAATGCATACCTTGAATTAAGAGAAATGCAAGTTCACCATACGCTGAAAATGGTAGCCCTTTGTGAACACAATACGCCAAAGCAATAGTATAGCCGACAACTTCAAGCTCAAAGGCTGCAACACTAAGTCCCCTGACACTATTGTGCTTCAAAATTTTCATTATCTGCAGTAAGAGAAGATAACTGAGTGGAATAGCAAGAGAAATAGATAGTTGCTTCATAATAGAAAATGCCAAAAAATGAAGCATGTTGTCTGCAAAATTAATTACCTTCAGAAAAAGAACATATTTAAATTAATGATGAAGAGAAAAGACCACCAAAAGAAAGCCTTGACCTTGTATTTTCAGAGAGTAAATACTAAATATTCAGAAAATCAATCTTAGTACACATACATCCCCGTCGGCATTTGGTGAAGGGAATATATGTACTTTCAAAATTTACATGTGTATAAATGTAGGTAACTTTTAAGGCTCAAAAACTTATTTGTCATATTTCTCAAGATAAAAGTTAATTTCAATTTTTGAATGTCTCAACTGAGGGTGGCAATTTGGGGTCGTGAGTCATGTCTGTGAGCCATGTTTGTGTCCAAGAATTTAATTAGTTGTGTGATTGTCTCGATATCCTTAGTTAAACCCTTAGGTGTTCAAAAAGTTTAACTTGTCTCCAATTGTGTTGCACCATATCATGTTGTGCCATTTTCAGGTTAGACGGGTTTGTATCATCTCAGTTTTTGGTTTGTCCCAGCAACTTCATGTGACGTTCAACAGTGTTCGCACAATGTTACCATGTTGTGCCTGAAATTGCCACCCTAGATATACATATTCAACTTTTCATATATAAACAAATAACACCTCCAGTGATTAAGGCTAAGTTTGGATGCCATAACTAGTTATCTAGTGATAAATTATACGTTATGAGGATTTTCTTTTCTGATTGCGGCTAGGAGTTCTATTTTAACTCCCTTGAAGATTCTGACAGTCATGATTTGGTTGGATAGTATATTTCCCTACGAGATGATTTATCATATTCCGAGAAAATGGCTTAAAGGCCAAATATGACATGCCTCTTCAAACATCTTATCATACTCCTCATCTACCAAATACCACAAACTTCTTAAGCAAATGAAAGAGATGTGCTGAATAAGAGGTCCATGCATAGAAACAGGGCCTAAAAGTCAGTAAGCAGACGTTAAACTTTTCCTTCAATAGAAAGCTATTTGTAGCTACTCAAATTATATACTAAGTCCTCATTCAGCATCGTTATTGTTTTTTGTTTTTCTTGAACACTAATTCTACACAACTCAATATATAGGCGAAAGGACTTTCCTTTTGTTGGCATTTTTGGTTAGCTTGGCATTTTTGGTTAGCTTGCAATTAAAAAAAAAAAAACTGGAAGCGAAAAAAAATTGCTTCCATTTTTTTGCCCTTGTTTTTTTTTTACCAAACAAACACCTTGATGCATGGATTGCTAGATTTCCTTGTTCCAAATAGCAGCTTATGTAACTGCATATCAAGGATTTAAGTGCTGTGGCACGGGGTCGTGCCGAAAACTTGCCGGCACAATACGGCATGGTGCGTACCGGCCGTGCCGATGAGTGCCGGTCACAAAAAATACATGCGTGCCGACACATAATGGCATGAAATATTTATTCTCTTTAGCAACAAAATTTTCTAATTGTTTATTATGTATCTTTATCAAATATTTTGAGTTTTATTGAGAAAATTACTTAATAATTTTTAAAAAAAAAGGTTTTTAGTTGTGCCATCGGCAGAGGGGCTGTATCGTGCGGATATCTTGTTGGCACGATACGGCACGGTGGATACGGCCCGTACCAATGGATATTTAAATCCTTGCTGCATATGCAACGCGGTATATGGTCGGACCACATATGCGGCAGTCTCCTTTTTGCAATTTTTTTTAAGGTAGGATTAAAATGTTGTGTTGAATAGAATTTTTTAGTTAATGATTATACATTTGTATATGACTATTTTCATACATATTATAGGATTAGTCATATACATATGATGAAAATAGTCATCAATAAAGCATTCAACACAACATTATAAATATGCATCAATAAATCATTTACCGTTTAAATCTAGTTTTACAAATAAAGATTTTATATGTCTATTCTTACAATTAAAAAAAATTATAGGATTAGCCGCCCAAGATCTCCCTTTCGTACTGTTGTAACTTTTGGTTAGCTCGCAACAAAAAAAAATTGCTTCCCAGTTTTGAAAAAACATCTTGATGCGTGGATTGCAAGTAATCTAAATTCCCTCTTATACTGTTAAAATCACATAGAAATTCTATTTGAAAATTTTTTTAAAAAAAAAACAAAATTGCAGCGATACCAAACAAGACCTAAGCAATCAAGATCTAGGAAAAAGAATCCAGAAATTACCTGGGGGAGCTTGACGGTGGTGGATGCGGCGACTATGCAGTAGCCGAGCAGCTTGGAGACGAGGGGGAGCACGCAATCCCTCGCAGGGATCTGCGCCGCCGACACCGCCCCCATCACGCACGTGAAGTTCATCCCCAATATCTCCATCTCCATCTCTCTTCTCTTCTCTCTCTCTCTCTCTCCTTTCGATCCCCTTCGTTGCTCTTCTCTCTCTTCTCTCCTCTTCTCTCTTTGACAGAGCTGGGAGGAAGAACCTTTCTCTTCTTGGGATTTTTTTTTTTCTTTTTTTTTTTAGTTTTAAACACGGTTCTCTCTCGATCCTTCTTGGACCGGACCGGGCCGATTTAGACTAAAAAATACTCTCGTTTATTTTGGTTTGGGTAATCTATCTATCTATAAATCTATTTATCTATCTATATCTTTTATATATATATATATATATATATATATATATATATATATATATATATATATATATATATTTTTATTTATTTATTTATAGGAATAATTGCCTGTGTAATCCTGAAATCTGAAGAAATATCTGATTTACCCTTTTTATTTTTTTCTTTCCAATATACCCTTCATACGTTCCACCGTTATTAAAAATACCCCTACCGTTTCCCTTTGTTAAGTTAACTAGGGTTAAACTAGAGTTAAATAATAATCGGAGTTGAAAACTATCAGATATACCTATTTTGCCCAGGTTTAGGGTTTAGGACTTTGGGTTTAGGATTTTTTAGGGTTTTACGGTTTAGGGTTTAGGGTTAAGGGTTTTTTAGGGTTCTAGGGTTTAGGGTTTAGGATTTTTTAGGGTTTTAGAGTTTAGGGTTTTAGGGTTTAGGGTTTAGGGGTTTAGAGTTTTAGGGTTTAGGATTTAGAGTTTAGGGTATATTTGAAAGGGCAAAATAGTAATTACACACAAATAACGGCAGTTCCAAACGGTACACTAACAGAGTTTAACTTCAGGGTTTAACTTCAGGGGTATTTTGGAAAGAAGTTGGAACGTAAGAAAGGTAATTTTAATATTAGCATTCTAAAAGAGGTAAATCTGAAAACAGGAAAATTTGTATGGGTATATAAAAAATTGCCCCATATTTATATACATACATTAATTGACCGTTCTAAAATTTCATATAGTAGCACTTTCTCCCAAGCTCACCAATCACCCACCCAATCTCTTTTTCTGAAAAATGCATTTTTAGAGTTTAAAAGGGTATTTATATTTTTCTCTTACCCTCCTTATTACTCCCACCTCTATATCTTATCTCCTCTCTCTCTCTCTTATCTTTATTATATTTTATATTTTCTCCCTTTCTCTCTCTTTCCTATGCTCTCTCTTCCCTCAATATTATCTCTTTTTTTTTTTTTTATTATGCTATGATGTCTTACAAATCTACTCAAATCTTTCTCTTTCTTTCTCTCTCTCACATATCTTTATGATACAATATCTCAATCTCTCTTAACAAAAAGAAAATGGATAGACAAGAAAGAGAAGGATATATAGAAGAAATGAAGTGAGTAAAAAAAAAAAAAAAAAAAAATCGTAAAGAGGAGCGACGATCTTTCTTCTTTACCTTTGCCACCCAAATCGCCGCTGCTGCTTTGGCTACCGCTAATGTAGCCCAAGCCATCGTTGTCGCCGTGTCTAACGACAACCAAGCCGCCACTACCACTGTCACCGCTCAATCTGCCACCGCCACCGAAGCAGAGGCTAAAGCCGACTAACCACTCCTACTGCTTTGGTAGCAAGAAAGGGCAAGAAAAACAAATGGAGCACTTCTTTAATATGTTCATTCTAAAATATACCATATAATATATTTTTGTTCACAAAATTATAATATTTTGTCCTAAAAAAAATAAGATTATTTACCGCTAAAAAAAATAGTCTACTTTTTGATCTATCCAAATGGGCTACTTCTTGATAATTATATATATTAATTGATTAAAATATTATTTATCTGCGGCGAAGCGCGAATCTTATACTAGTATAATATTATTATAGATATCACGATAAGTTAGTTTATATATATATATATATATATATATATATATATATATATATATATATATATATATATATATATATATATATATATATATATATATATATAAAATAGTATAATAGTATAAGAAAAATATAAAAATATTAAATTGTTAGAATGTGACAAAGGTTTCTGCTTTTCTAGTAAAATATTTATTTTTCTAATAAAGCGCCTATCCATCTTATATAAATTCGTATGAATCAATTAGAGAGGTTTTGTAGTTCTAATAGATTTTTCTTCTAAAAATTGATCTTTATATTGCTTTTTTAAAATACAACCTTCATAAATTTTTTGCGGATGATTTATGTAGATTCCTGTATTATTGTTGCCATGTGGTATATCCATATTGACCAGTTCTAATTCGACCCAATCTATATAAGATGTAGATTATGATTTATCTTTTTATTTTAAGGATAAGATCAAAATTTATTCTTATCTGTTAAGAATAATGTTATGATTTAGGTTAAGGATAATGATGGCACTGTGACTTACTCTGGATCCATTTGGGAGTTCTTGGCTTTTGTCTATTTCAGTATTTCAACCGCAAGCTTGAGCATTCGCATTGAGATCGTCATGCACCAGCTGTATATTTTCACGTACACCAGCGGACTGGCCTCCATTTTGGTGTTCTTTATCGGTAGAGTGGTCTATTTGACTTTTGAGCCTGTCATATAGCTGCACCTTTGGGACCAGGTGATATTGAGCCTCATTCATAGTCAGCAGGTGTGGGGTATATGTCAGTTCTGGTCAGGCACTAGCCTGAGGTCCTCGAGACCAACAATGGCATCTGGTTGAGTTGGATGATGATAGTACTTTTTACGCATATCAACTATTACAGTTATTGCTTATATATCAACTCTTACAGTTATTGCTTTCATATCAATACTTCTTAATACTTCATATCCGCTTTATCGCCTTTTGATTATTGTATACTAGTAGATACGACTTGCTCGTCTTCGGCTCGTTGTACCCACTGGAATACATTCAGTTATATCTCACACCCTCTAGTGACCTCTTTTTCAGGTCCGTCGGATGGTAAGCAGTCGGGACGTTAATGTGAGGATTCCGCGATAGAGTTGTACCGTTCGCTACCTAAAGAGCTAGCGCATTATCTTGTTTATGTTTACATTCCAAAGATTTAGTTTCTACTCATGATTATGTTATGCTACTTAGTTTAGTTGAGGTTGGATTATTTTATCTTGCATGGAGTAGTATGTTAGTATGGATGTGAACAATATTTTAAGTTGTTTAATATGTTTGTTGTTGACTCTGATTACAATTAATGGTATCATTGTATTTTTGCCTAGCCGTGTGTGTGTAGAAAAAACTCCGTCCGTTTGGATCGGAAATTTCTTATGCACGTGGCGGATCTGCCCACATCCTGGGGATCACATTTTAACTCTGATTAAAAAAAAAAAAAAAAAAAAAAAAAACTGCTTTTGAAATCTCGGGGTGTAACATTTTCGAAAATAACTTCATTCACCGCTTGATACATAAAGAATAACACTTTTCTTTCATTCTTTAGCAATATCTAAGTATCTCCTTCTTTGCAGTAGGGAGTGTTTCCAACTCCCTATCGATCACATATGTAAAACCATCCTTTACAATATCTCATAACGAATAGAATGCAAACAAGTATTGTATCTAAATAATCCAATAATCGATTTTTTTTTTCGTAAATTTTGGTAGCTATGATTGAATCATTCCGTTGAGGGCCATAATCAACTATCAATATCGATATCGATGAAGAGCGTGATGCCAACACGTTCTACATCCTTGATCACAAAGCCGACTACTTCGTTGTAGAGCTTCTTTAACTTGGGACTGACGCCACTTGTTAAGAATAGATAATAAATAGGAGTAGTATAAAACTATATGAGAAAATTACGGTCTACCTTAATTTAATTACTAATTTGTGTGGGTTCTACTCTCCAGCTGATTGCATGTATTAATCTATTAATCTATTAATCTATATGAAACCTAATAATTTTGCCACGTGGCATGATATCTTTCATCCTCACTAGCCCCATTTTTTTAACAGAATCATTTCTTTGCACCGAACCGCTATTTTTTCTCTAAATTGAAACACTCCTCTCCTCTCCCTTATATGTCTTTTTTTTGAACTGTCTCTAAATCGAACCCCCCTATATAAATCCCTAATAACTTTGCCACGTAGCATACTATCCTTACTCTCACTAGCCCCTTTTTTTGAATGGAACAATTTCTCTTGTCACGCTCCGGGATCGAAACTGCGACCCGGGCTCGCTAACAGATTCGCCACTCATACAGGAAGCCTCGTGTCACGCCCCGGGGTCGAAACTGCGACCCTGGCCCGCCAACAGATCCGCCGCCCATACGGAAAAACCCGTATAGACGAAGCGTCTAACCTACAAAAAGAATGATACTATAGCTATACAGATATCAAAACTGAAAAGTAAACTACTGAAAGACTAAAATCCAATCATTGTACAACTGGAAATAAAGATACAATATCCATCTCCCAGATACGATCAAATACAATATCTTCAGAATATAATAACCAAAACTAAACAATGAGGTAAACCCAATAATACATCAGTGTACAGGCTCTCAATACAAGTCATATCCTCACAATTCAAATGTCTCTCAGAAGTAAAAACAAATAAACCAACTGCTGACTATACTAATAGATCTCCAATGAAGGGGTACTGCTACTGCTACTTTCCAAAGACGGGTAGGGATCTAGCTCGCGACTCCCTCACCTCGATCAGCAACAAAAGGATCAGCAACCGGAAAGTAGGTCCCTGGGGAAAAATCACCACGGCGGGTGTGAGAACTACATCCCATAGTAGTTCTCAGTGGGTACCGCCAACAAGCCCGACGATCTGCCCACTAAGTCTACTAGAGGTATAAAGTAACAAAATGCAGCACTGAAAGGAAAGGAGCTAGAAAATAACTCTACAGCTACTATGCCTCTATCTAAATGCTCAAGAAGTGGAACAGATGGAAACATGATGCATCTACTAACTCTCAAATATAATCACCCAATCTACACTGACTGCCACATGGGGTCCAGTCAAACCTGCGCCCACCTACTGCCGCACATCCACAAGAGGACGGGTCTACCGTAGGGCGTCCGTGACTGCCAATACTGGCCCAGCCAGAGGGACTGCGTCGACAAGTCGCGATAGCAAAGTAACAGGCCCAACTTCAGAGTGGCACTCGAGGGGCGCGACCCCACCGAAGAAAGTATCCGCGGATCTCTGTCGAGCTCAATATGGCTCATACAGGCTATAGTCCAAATCCACGATCAACAAGATCGACAGTAACTAACATCACCTCTCTAACTCACTAACAGGAAACACTCGAACAGTCAGGACCGTTGTCAACCCAACGGCTCCCCGAAAAGAACATCAACTCGACATGCAAACTCACTAGCTGTGTATACTCCACAGCCAACAACAATGAAGGGTCCGAGAACCCCGAAAGACTAGAACCTACAGCCCAAATAAAACAAGAACATGCTCTAGGTATAGCCCCTCGTTGTTCCCGACCCAAAGAAAAAAGCAGCCCTTAGAACCCAGGCCACTCGAATCCTCTCGAGTGGGGAAGTTTACAGAAAAAATGTGGCATTTATTACTGAAAATCATTTTTCACTCAAACCCACGCTGGGTGAGGACTAAAAGTAGTTCCTTTTTGAAAAAAAAAAAAAATCATCTTGATTTGAGGAAAATTTATTTTTAATAATTTTTAGTTCTTTCAGGAAAAATAGTTAGAAAATAAGTTTTTATACCCAAACCCCGAAGGGCTAATGCCTTCGTCTAATCAGACAAGAACAGACTCCGGCAACCTTTCGATATTTGGAAGAAAATATTGGTTGACTAAAATCATGTGTGTGTCCAAAAAGATTTTGGATTCAAAGTTCTGCTAAGACTGGTATACTACTGCCACTAACACTGTGGCGACACATAAACAGAGAAATAAGACATCCGGGACCACCGTTCACCCAAACGGCTCCCGCCACAGATAAAAGACCAGCTACATCTACCAAACTCTACTCTGCTCCCAAGTACGAGTGTAACATGCATCCCACAACCACCCGACCACTCGGCCCACTACCCGGGCGAGGAAACTCTAGGTCCAGGGTAAAATAATGCATGACAGTGTGGGAATGTCTAAAGCAAATAATAACCTAGTCCAAGTTGGAGTTTTCTACTAGTCTGGTTGAACATGCAGCATATGACGGGGGTGCTAGGTCAAGTTCCAATGATAACAATAATTAACAAATTTTAGGAAGCAGTAAATCATATGATCATCAAAGTAACACTGGGAACTTTAATTCTCACATTCTTGCATGCTTCTTAATACATTCACAATCATGCGTGATCATACAATATAGAATTAATGTTCAGTCCATCAATCATGAAGGCGAGGAAACACACCGGAAAGTGCTAAACTACCCAAAGTCCAAAAAGCTGAAAATACCCGGGAATAATTCTCCAAATTTCCACAAGTCCAACGGGTCCGAAAACACCCAAACAACTCCTCCTGGGTACAAAGATATAGTCCAATGTTACAATCAACACAATTAATCTAAGTATAGAATTTGCTGAAATTTCAGTCCCAAAGATGCGAAATTTCCACCTTTAATATAAACTCTAAAAATTCCAATAAAAATACGACGGTGATCCTCGCGAAGCTTAGATGTCAATCAAGTCCTTAAACATCGAATTCCGATACCCAAGTGCTGAGATAAAAATCCGACAAGGTGCTGCTGTCCAAGAAGATCCACCAGCAACAAAGGGGGTTAAAAAGTACCAGAAACCCCAATAAAAGCTCAAATCTGTGGAGAGTGGAAATACAAAAATCATAGATCTACCTCTCGTGAATCCGACGCCGCAAAAATCATCCAAAAATACTGTCGGAGTGGCTCTGTGGATCTCGCGGACCGAAATGCGACGATAACAGGCCTCTGATGAAAGAACGTCGCTCTGCGCTACGATGCCAAAGTCGTCGATGCCGTGACATCCAAAAATTCCGAGCTTCCTTCAAAAGATCCAGCACAGGAAGATGATCAAGTTCACTTGAGGGCTCAGAGGTTGAGGAGCTCGGGAAAAAGGAGAAAAAGCCCAAAGAACAAGGCCTATTTATAGGCCTCACCCAAAAAGCCCGAAAAAGTCCAAGCATTGGGTTTTCGGGCCCTACTTCCGGGCGCCCGCAGGATTTCACGCTGCTACAGTGTTGGGCCTGGCCCAACAATGTGCGCGCCGAAAACACCAAAAAGGCGCCACGTGTCCCCTCCGCACTCCCCGCGCCCGGCGCACGCGCGCCCGCCACTCGCGACGCGCCGCGTGGCCGCGCTGTCCACAGCGGGAACCGTGGGCCGCGGTTCACGGCGGGCCGCCTGGGTCACTGCGCCCGCCAATGAGCGGGCGACACGTGGCCCGGCAGGGTCCACCGTGCGCCGCGCCCGGCGTGGTCCACGCGCTGTCGCGCGTGCGTTGACCCGTGAATCAACGCCTGCCACGTGGCACTCACCCCCGTTGGCTGCTCCCGGTGCACGCCAAAATCTGTGGACCGCGCTGCCCGCCGCCGCGCACGCGCCTGCCCACGCCCTCGCCGCCGCGCTCCGCCGCTGCCCGTTGCCACCGGCGCTGCCCCCCGGTCCCGGAACAGTAACAATCGCCTCAAAATCCGGGCTCCGAAAAATACAAATAGTCCATTTTCATCATTTTCGCGCGTTGAATCCAAATCCGATGTCCGTTTTGCCAAATTCCACTTCTAAAATTTATCGAAGGCATCCGGACATGTATTCTTAATCTAAATTTCGCGCTGGGTCTAAATCTGAAGTCTGATTTGCGCGCAACCAACTCCAACACACATCATAGGCCTCCAGAAGCCACAATTCACACTGCAAAAGGTCTACGGAGATTCGGGTCATCACACCCCGCATAGGCAAAACGTCTAACCTGCAAAAGATAATACTAATAGCTATACAAGTATCAGAGCAAGGTAAGTAAACTGCTGAAATAAAAGATACAATCTCAAATAGTACATGTCAGATCCTCATAATACATGTGTCTCTCAAAATAAACTCTCAAAAGTAAAAATACAATAATCCACTGACAATACTGAAAATCTCCAAAATAGTACAGCTACTCTCCAAGAATGGGCAGGGATCTAATTCGCGACTCCCTTACCTCGGTCAGTAAAACCAGCAACTGCAGAGGTAGGAACTAGAGTAGATGCATCTAAATAAACTCACCACAGAGGGTGTGAGAACTATATCAAACAGTAGTTCTCAGTGGGTACCGTCTTCAAGACTATGATCTGCCAACTAAGTCTACTAAAGGCATAAGATAACAATGCAGTATAAGTAGTGATAAAAAGTTGTAAATAACTTTACAACTATCATGCCTTTATCTATCATGCTCAAAGAATGATACATATGATAAAATGCATCTACTCGATATGCTCAATCAATCCAATCACACTGACTGCCACATAGGATCCAGTCAAACCTGCGCCTGCCTACTATCACACATCCCCGCAGGGACGGGATTTACGTACGGGGTCCCACTCGGACTGCATCGATAAGTCGCGATAGCAAAGTAACAGGTCCAGCTCCAGAGCGGCATTCGAGGGGAGCGACCCCACCGAGGAAGTATCCGTGCATCTCTGTCGAGCTTCATACGGCTCATGCATATTATAATCCAAATACACGATCAATCAGATCGGAAACAATAACTAAACACTAACAATATCAGCTGGAAACACTCAACGGTTTGGGACCACCGTCTACCCGAACGGCTCGCAACTCTAGTACTGGTCTAATCTCTGCTACCAGACTCCACTCGGCTCCCAGGCACAAACGCAATATGCATCCCACACTATCTCGACCACTCGGCCAACTATCCGGACGAGAAAAAACCCTTAGTCCAGAAAAACATAAATAAATGGTGTAGGAAGTTGAAACATGGCAAAAATACCCAAATTGAAGGTTTTCTAAAGTTTGACCAGATATCATGCAACATATGACAGGGTGCTAGTCAGAGTTCAACAACTCTAATAATATCATGAATATATCAATAATAGCACCTATTCTAGCATGGTGAGATCTACAATACTAGAATTAGAAGGAAGTCCGCAGACTTGGAGGAAAATCCAACCCACCTCGACCGCCCTGATCCGGAGTCCGTACAAGCTGAAACTAGACGTGCACGTTCCTTAGGCTCTCACGGTTCCAATAAACCCAAAGGCTCCAAAAAACTCCTCTCGAATGAACGACGATGCTCAAAATACCAAGTGCTGCCCAAACAGTCTAATGCAAAAATCAGCGTGCGCATCAACGGAGTGTAGAAGCCAAACCATACACAATTTTCACCCGGAACCAAAAAGAAAGATGCTCACCTCGATCGTAAGAAGGAATCCCAACTTTACTTTCTCAGAAAAAGTCCAAAATCCCAATGAAAACTGAAATACAAAGTCGAATGTCGCGATGAGTTCGAACACAGATTCTAGCACCAAAACCCTATCATAGAGCTCAAAAGATAGGAAAAATTCACCTTGGAAATGCCTTCAAAAATATCCAAGAAATGTACAACTATGTTCCTTTTGAAGTCTACATGGAGAAAGAGTCCTTAAATTTCCAATCCCGTCAACAAACAACCAAGAAAATGCATAAAAACTCCTTATTGTCCAGAAGAAGCTACAACACAAAAGGGGTCTAAAGATGCTGCGAGAAATCCCATAAAAATCCAAATGGAGAGGAGCGATAAATACCAAAGTTGAAGGCCTACCATTCGTGAAGATCCTAAACCAAAATTCAACAAAAATCTCCAAGGGGTTAACTCAGGGGAGTCCGCAGACGAAACGTCGACGAAGAAAACCGAAGTTGAAGGAACATCGAAGCTTGCGAAGTCGGGGGAGAAGATGATGAAACGGCCTCCAAAAATCCTCAAAAATCCCTAGAAGTGAAGAAGACTTGATGAACTTGCTCTCTATCGAAGGAGGCCCCAAGAGGAATTTTCGAAAAAGTCCAAATGGCTGAGCAAAGGAGCCTATTTATAGAAAAAAATCAGAAAAATCAACTTTCAGGTTCAAGGGTGAGGATCTGGGCGCCCGAATCCGCACAGTGCGCGCCTGGACGCATGGCACGCATCCGTGGGGCGCCCGAAATGGTGAGATTGATCCATGTGTCCTATGCCCACGTGCCATGCGTCCCACGCCCACGGCCAATCGGAGTGCGCCACGTGGACAGGTGCGGTCTACGGCGGGGTGCACGCGGTGCTAATAGCGCCCGTTCTCCCGCGCAAACCGCCCGACCAACCGCATTGCGCCACGTGTCCTGCCCGCGGTTTCTCTAGTCCCGGTGCACGCGCAAGTGGGCCGTGAGTCGACCCACTTCCAAAATGAGCCCAATAGCCCATTTAAAAAGCTATTTTTCACTATTTTCGCGTGTTGAGTCCGTTTTTTGCATTCGTTTGATGTGCAACGCACTCGGTACACCAAAAATAAGTGTTGTGCCACCGCCGACCACATAGTCAAGTCACACGGGACGTCAGCACACCACATTTCTAAACTGAATTGCTTTTTTTTTTTTTTTTTCTCTAAACCAAACCGCTTATCTCCTTTCCATCAGATGTCACTTTTTTGAGCCGCCGCTGAACCGAACCGCCACAAACGGAACTGTCCTTTTTTCTCTAGACCGAAATTCTCTTCGTCTTTCATTAGCCGTTTCAATTCATCATCGAATCAAAGCATTTTTCTTTTTTTCACCAACAAAAGAAATCGATACTAATTAATTACTCTGCAAATTATGATAAGGATATATTGTTGGTTTGAACTTGACTCAAATCCAACAACAAATGAACAAAACTTGCTTTTATCCAAATCTTAAATTGGGCTCAAGTTTATATATGACCCAAATTTACATGCTAATTATCCATACCACATCCACGAAATCTTTTACCTCAATCACACTCAACATTACACTTATTTTCTCACATACCTTCTTACATTTCTGTAACATTCAAATGCATATAATACATTTCACCATATATAAATATGAATATTTATTCCTTTTTTTAAAATCTTTTTCTTTTTATCCTCCTCCTTTGAATAAAACTATTATTTGTTGCCCTCTTTCACTTTCGTCAACCCAAATTCTCTTCATTTTTTTTTAGCTGTTTCAATCCTTCATCAAATCAAAGAATCTCTCACCGTCGTTTCCGCTACCGTTGTTTCATCTTTCTTTTCACCTCCCTCTTTATTCTTGTATAAATATTTGTCATTTTTTTTTTATTGTTATTAAGCTAATTCATTTTCGACGGTAATGCTTATAGCTTTTATGCTAATTGCCCCTCTATAACCTTTATGTCGGAACTCTAAACTTTTAGCATGTACAATTTTTTATTTTGATTAATATTTTATTTTTTTTTCTCAAGAAAATTCGGTTCTACCTTTGTTCGTTATTGCCTAACTTTTGTGATCCGATAAGTTCTATTATACATGCAAAACCGAATAGTATTTTTAAGATGTAAAAATTTACAGAAAACTTTTAATGTATTTTTATATTATTAACCAATTATATATAATTATTATCTTTTTTTATATTTTTATTTATTTATTTAATTTATAAATTTTTACTATAATTTCTGCCCGCCGCATAGCGCTAGTTTCTACACTAGTCTTATATAATGTTGCAGTAAAGAATCTGACTAAAAGACAAAAGATTCAATTTGTAAATAAAAACTATCACCAACATAACATCTTGAAAGATCAAAATAGAAAATAGAATCTCCTAACTAACTAATAGTATATAATGTTTGCAAGGGGCGAGGCAAACTAGGGTTCCGGCAGGTGCAATGCTCATGCCGGCAACCCGACGCTTCCCCGATGCTGAGGTTCGATAGGGAGGTCCACCAGAAGGTAAGGAAAAGACTCTAGGTGTCTAGGAAGCAATAAAATAAACCAGAAGAGATAACTCATCTTGGTCGGAGTTGAGGAAGAAAAAATAGACTGAGGTTCTTCTCTGACGTTACGCGACCAAGGCAAGGTGCAGCACTTCTTGGGTGGCACCAACAGATGCTGAAGAAGGTCGTAGCAAAGTCTGGAAGCAATTGATTAAGACTTGAAGCACACCTCTCCTTCACAACTCGAGATAAAGGTGGGGTCCTATTTTTCCGGCGAGGGGAGGCGGCGGCGGGTGGTGGCAACGATCGAGAAGGACGGAGGAGGGAGAGGAGAAGTCGTGGGTGGAGGCTGTGGTTTCCAACTAGTGCGGCTAGGGTTTTCTCTTGGAACCCAAGAGACCTCCTAGTAATAATTGCTACAAAATGCTATTCAGTCCCTGAAACTTTGAAATTCGCATGCAGCTGGGTCTCTCACTGTCGATTCATATCGCAGAGAAATCCCTCCCCAACAAGTTTCACGTAATTCGATGCATAAAATACAGGGTCTTTTGTGCAATTACGTTTTTTTTCACCGTTTTTATGTTTTTCGAGGTATTAGAGTTGTCACACGGAAAAACGAACTTCGTCACGACGTTCGGCTCGACGAGACCTATCGAGTAGCTATTTTGGTTTGTTGAGTTTAGGTCCCGATAAATTCTAAAAACATCTTATACAGTGCATTTCACTGTTTGACACGCTTTTCGATGATTTAGGTTCGTCGAACATAAATTCGAATTGCGTGATTGCACTCAGATCAACGAGACCGTTCAAATTGAGTATTTGAATCATCGAATTCGGATTTAGATCGGTCAAGTTAGCCGACTTCACCAGAAAATTTGAAATTTTTTAAAAATTACTATTCAAACTTAAGTCAAGGCTACTATTCACTTATTTATATATATATATATATATATATATATATATATATATATATATATATATATATATATATATATATATATATATATTATATATATATATATATATATATATACTAGAATACTATCGATAGCACAAAGTTATTGCACTATCAAGTTTTTAGCCTTTGGATTAAAAAATGTATGGTTAAGATAATAGTGGTCCCCTAGAATTTACTAGGTGGTTGGTTGAATAGTAAAAATCTTAGGGGCCCACTATAATCCCAACCGCATATTTTTTCATCCAACGGCTAAAAACTTGATAGCACCAATGGCTTGGTGCTATCGATAGTATTCTAGCCTAATTCATATATAATATATATATATATATATATTATATATATATATATATATATATATATATATATATATATATATATATATATATATATATATATATATATATATATATATATATATATATATATATATATGCGGTTGGGATTATAGTGGGCCCCTAGGGTTTACTAGGTGGTTGGTTAAATAGTAAAAATCTTAGGGGACCACTATAATCCCAACACATATCTCTCTCTCTCTCTCCTCTCTTCTCCCCTCCCTCACTCTCTCTCTCTCTATCCTCTCTTATCCTCTCTCTCTCTTCTCTATATATATATATATATATATATATATATATATATATATATATATATATATATATATATATAGAGCAATTTCTTACGTACCCCTAAAAATTTTCCTGTTTTCAGATTTACCCCTCTTAGAAGGCTAATATTAAAACTACCCTTCTTACGTTCCAACTTCTTTCCAAAATACCCCTGAAGTTAAACTCTGTTAGTGTACCGTTTGAAATTGCCGTTATCTGTGTGTAATTATTATTTTGCCCTTTCAAATATACCCTAAACCCTAAACCCTAAACCATAAACCCAAAACCCTAAAACCTAAACCCTAAACCCTAAAATCCTAAAAAATCCTAAACCGTAAACCCTAAAACCCTAAACCGTAAACTCTAGAACCCTAAAAAACCCTAAACCCTAAACCCTAAAACCCTAAAAAATTCTAAACCCTAAACCCTAAACCCTAAACTGGGGCAAAATAGGTATATCTGATAGTTTTCAACTCCGATTATTATTTAACTCTAGTTTAACCCTAGTTAACTTAACAAAGGAAAACGGTAGGGGTATTTTTAATAACGGTGGAACGTATGAGGGGTATATTAGAAACAAAAAAATAAGAGGGATAAATCAGATATTTCTTCATATTTCAGGGTACACAGGCAATTATCCCATATATATATATATATATAGAGAGAGAGAGAGAGAGAGAGAGAGAGGGGGGGAGAGAGAGAGGGTTTATTGCACACATATAAATATATATAAAATTTTGAATTTTATTGAATTTCAAATTCGAATTTCTCGAGTATTACACCCCCCAAGAGAATAAGGATTATCATACTTTGGTTTCACGCCCTAGTCCCTTTCCCTAAAGGACAGCGCCTCCGAAGTTAGTGGAGATGGTAGCACTAAGCTCGGCGATGCCGTGCGCGATCTTCTTCTCCGTCCACAGCACACGCTCGATCTTGGCTTCAAAGCCCATGAAGAAGGAATGGGAAGCGGAGGAGGAGATAAGGGGGTGATTGCTTGAGAGAAAAGGAGTTTGGATTAAAGTTTAGATGGTTTGTGGTGTTTATAATTGAAGGTGGACGGAGGCATTAATTGAAATGGTAGGCGAACAGAGAAAAAAAAAAAAAGAAACAGAAGAGTTGGAAGGTGATTGCATGGGAGAATTCAGCCTACTCCGACTTTTGTGCATTATTTGGAATGATAGTCGAAAAAATATTAAAGAGAAAAAAAAAAAATACATGCAAGAAAAGGAAGGGTGCCCCTAATATATATATATATATATATATATATATATATATATATATATATATATATATATATATATATATATATATATATAGTCCGGCTAGAATATTATCGATAGCACCAAACAATTTGTGCTATCAAATTTTCAGCCGTTGGATAAAAGATATATGGTTGGGATTATAGTGGTCCCCTAAAATTTAACTATTCAAACCAACCACCTAGTTTACCCTTGCGGACCACTATAATCCCAACCGCATATTTTTTCATCCAACGGCTAAAACTTGATAGCACCAATGGCTTGGTGCTATCGATAGTATTCTAGCATATATATATACTTTCAAAAGCACAATTCCAAATGTGCTTGTGAATTTTTGCCATTAGATTTGTATTGGGATTTGTGTTTTTCTAAAGTCAACTAAAGAAAGAAAAAAAGAAAGTAAATAGCACAAATCCCAATGCAAATTCAATATATATATATATATATATATATATATATATATATATATATATATATATATTGTATGACTATTATATTTTTATGAGTATAAATTTTAGGGATGTGCGGTTAGGATGATAGTGGTCTTCCTAGGATTTACTAGGTTGTTGGAGAAATAGTATAAATTCTAGAAACTATTCTAATCCTAACCGCACATTCTTTCATCCAAGGAATGAAAACTTATGAGTATAATAACAGAAATAGTATAAATTCTATAAACTATTTTAATCCTAACCGCACATTCCTTCATCCAAGGAATGAAAACTTATAAGTATAATAGCATTTTACTCATAAAACTATAGTAGTCGTACCCTATATATATATATATATATATATATATATATATAATATATATATATATAAAATTTATTTTATATCACGTAGCTTAAAAATTGGAAATAATTTATATATATTTGTATAGATGTATAATTATATAATTTTTTAATAAATTTTTTTTGAAAATGATTCTCTAAAAATTTATATTTTTTAAAATGACGTTACAAAATTCGTATTTACAAAAATGACCTTACACCTGCCAACTGTGCACCATGTGTGTCCGCCACGTCAGCAGAGTTTGTAAGGTAAAATTAGTTGAACACGCACTCTTAACATATGTGTCTAAACACGCATGTTGTGATTGTGTGTTTAGACACGCATTCTCAATATGCGTATTTAAATACGCACTCTCAATATGCGTGTTTAAATACGCACTCTCAATATGCGTGTTTAAATACGCACTCTCAATATGCGTGTTTAGACACGTATATTCGTGTTCAACTTAATCTGAGTTTTCTTTCCCTGCTGACGTGGCGCCCAGTTGGTACCTATAGAATCATTTTTGTAATTACAAATTTTATTGATCCATTTTAAAAAATACGAAATTTTAAAGGATTATTAAAAAAAAAAAGAAAAAAACCTTTTTTAATTTTAGGTGGCAACTCAGATAGTCAGATCTGGTTCACCGTTTCGAATCAATGAAACAGGGGTCGGTGACGTCGTCCCGTTTCTTCGTTCGTCGTGCTTCAACGCGCCCACACACCCAACGACCTTTCTCTTCCCCTTTCTCCTCTCGCTTACCCTCTCCCCGCCTCATCTCATCGCCAATAATTCTCTCTCCCTCTTCCCGCTTCTTCGTTCGGAAGATCCCGAATCGCGAGCTCGGAGGTGCCAATTACCCCGTAATCTCTCAATTCGTGGTTGGTTTGATTTTCTAAGCCCTAATTCCTTCTTCTTTTTTTTTTTTTGTTTGAAGTTGCTTTTTGTTTGCTTAGTTGGTTGATTCTTCGCCCTAATGTCTCGATTCGTGGTTGGTTTGTTCCTTATAACCCTAAGATCTGTTCTAATATTTATGCCTAACATAAATTTGAAGTCGTTTTTTTCCTTTTTTTTGTTTTCTTAATTTTTGGGTTCTACGCTGTTATCGCTTTGGATAGTTGGTTTAATCCTCGTAATCCTTAGATCTGTTCGAATTTGCATGCAATATATGAACTTGAAATCACTTTTTGTTTGCTTAATTGCTTGGTTCTTGGATTTGATAGTAGCGGATTCCTTTAATTTGACAAGTGAAATTGTTTAGGATTTTCCCTTTCTTGTGTATTTGCTGTTTTTTCTGTTATATACCGATTTTTTTTTTTTTTTTTAATGGCCGTTTGTGCCAAATTTATCACAAGTTTTGATATGGTTTGGCGATAAAAGGAGAATGTAGAAAATTTGGCAGTAGTTTTCTTGAAATAATATAACTAGTAGAAAATTTTTGTTCAGTCAAAAGTTAGAAAACATAGAAAACATAATTAATATATTCATCTATTATTCGTAGTTTATGACCGTTTGGTCAATATATGCAGGTTTAGTGAAAGATTTGGCAAAATATTTGAACAATCAAAAATACATAATCTGTTTATGAGTTTCGAAAAAAATGGAGAATATTGTGACTACGAGTAAGAATTGAAAAGTTGTACCAGGTCAATTAAACAAAAATTGTTTGATATATGTAGATTGCTTGAGATGATATATAGACATGGATCTGCTATTTTAAATAAAACTAATTCTGTTATGATACCTTTTATGTGTGCCAATTTGGCTAGCATCATGCCACATTGGATGATTCATCAGTTTGATTTGGGAAAATTTTCTCAAAACTGTCAAAAGCTTTTTCTGATTTGGATGCTGAATTGCTGATCCTTCAGCCTTTGTTTTTTCGCCTTCCTCTCCTGGATTTGGACGGCTCTAGTGTTCACTGCAACATAACTTGGTTCGATTAGCTGGAAACACCACCAAATTTACCAAATTTGTTATATATCAGTTCTCGCTTTTCCTGAAATTTGATATTCACTAGCTCTTTATGATGCGTATTAGGTACAGTTTTGTGTTTGCTTCAACGTGCGAGACTTTTTATGTCTATCTTTTAGCATGTATTTACTTGCTCCTTGATTGTTTTTGCTGTTGGACAGGAAGGTACGAAGTTTCTCTTTTAGCCGGAGCACCTTATGGCGAAGATCAAACCTCAGGCATTGTTAATCCAGAGCAAAAAGAAGAAGGGCCCAACTCGAATTGGTCTTACTACTATCATCACTTGGAACCTTATTATTATCTTAATTGTGTTGTCTTTGTATGCCACTTACAGACATTGGCATCACAGGTAAGCATTTCTTGATTAACATGTATTTATTTAGGGTCAGTGTTATATAGTTTTAACGTTACCCATCTTATAATCTCACTCTGGAAGTGCAAAAGATTAAGTTAATCTGATGAGATGAATCGCATGTTAATATTTACCAGCTCATTATTACTGTATACTCACACTGGAAGTTCAAAAGATTAAGTTAACCTAACCTGAATCTGCATGATAATATTTATCAATATAGTTGTTTTTCTGCTAATTAGTATCTTATTAGTGTATAATTTGGGCATCCACAATGATCAACTCTAGTGCAGGTCGAGCAATGAACTAGGGATCATTTTGCCTAATTCTGAGGTACAGTTATCTAAATCTTATCTGTACTCTGTTTTCTTTGGTTGCTACCCAATAACATAGGTTTGTACGTCATAAATGTAGAATTAGGGGTGGCCATGTTTTAGATTGGTTTGGGTTACAAAGATAAATTGAAATCGAACCAATCTAATTCAGTTTGAGAAAATCAAAACTAATACCAAACCAGTGGTGTCAAAAACAAAATCAAACCAAACAAAAAATTTTGGTTTGATTTGGTCTAGGCTTGTCGTTTTGAATGGTTAGAATTTTATAGACAATTTGAATAGTTTATTTGTTAATTTGTTTAATTTTTTATTTATGAAGTTGATTTTTGGGATTGACTTAGTGTATTAAGTGATAGATGGAGTAAAATATTGATATATAAATAATGCATAACTATTATATATAATTATACAAACATAATTATGCAAATTTATAGATTCATACACGTATACATATAAAAATATACAGTTTGGCTTTCTTTTGGTTTGGGTTGGGTTTTCAATGTTTTAACCCAAAACCAAACAAACCAAAACCAAACCATTTACAGCCAAAATGAAACCAAACCTG
Organism: Tillandsia fasciculata; assembly: GCA_029168755.2. Lineage (NCBI taxonomy): Eukaryota > Viridiplantae > Streptophyta > Magnoliopsida > Poales > Bromeliaceae > Tillandsia > Tillandsia fasciculata. The sequence continues at coordinate 4,272,050 of CM054937.1, read as the reverse complement.
TCACGCCTCGGGTGTAGACCAGAACCCGGGTCCGTCTACAGATCCGCCGTGCACACGGAATTTCCCGCGTACACGAAGCGCTGGTAACCTGCTCAGATATAAGATGTACAATAAAAGAGCATAATACAGAGCTGAAATAGAAGAACCACATAGTATCTCAGACTGGAACTAAAATACAGCTGTCATAAATACAATAATCTCCCAGCTCACCAAAATAGTACAACCAGCTGGCTCAAGCTAGATCCAAAATAAAAGAACAATACAACAGTCTGAGTGGGGGGTACAACATCTGTCTAAAAGCAGCTAACAACCTCACAGGAGATCTACCTACTCAGCGATCCCCTTACCTCGATCAGCTGCTGATGGCCTAGCAGCTCCCGCAGACGACTCTGCAAAACAAAGGGAAAAAGATAGAGAACAACAATGGGGGGTGAGAACTACTAGATAAACCAGTAGCCTCCCCTAGTGGGTAAATCCTCAACTCTGACGCACCCACTAGGACTACTAGAGGCAAAAGGAAAGGACAGTGGTAAGCTATAAAGGCTGTTGAAAAGGAAACTACTACTACTATGCCTCTAAATGCAGTGCCAAAAAGATAACCGTATGCATGCGATAAAGGCTAACCGCCCAAAGAAACCCAATCAAAGGGCCAGGAAACACTGACACTGCCTGCTCTGTCATCACTCACAACTCACCAACTGACCGGCACCCGTTACGGTCAAAATCCTACTCCGGAGTGGCACTCGAGGGGAGCGACCCACACGAGTAAAGTATCTCTGTAACCAATGTCTCACAATAGCAGGACTGGATCATGACTATGATCAAAGTGGAAAATATCCATCCACTAAAGTAACCCTGATCCCCAATTAGATGCAATAGTAATCAACAAGTGGAAAACACCATCCACTAGGAAAATCTGAAACCCAATCTGATGCATAAACATCCGGTCAACCGCCTAATGTCCGCGGTCGCCGCAACACCCCATAAGTCCAAAATCTGATAAAGTAATCAACCTCTGGCTAACCGCCTCATGTCCGCGGTTACCATAATGCCCCACAATATATAATCGAGTCAAACCCGTCCCCGACTCGATGACCTCGGCTACACTATCCCAAAAACCCTGCTCAAACTGAGCCACATGCGTCTGAATAACAAGAAGAACAACGAAACATGGTTTCTCCTAAGTCAAGTCCTAATATGATAGTGTAGCAATGAATAGTGGCCTAACTAGATGTCCAAACAAGCATGCAATTGTCCTTTTTAAAAACTGAAGAAAAGTGTTTGATATTTATTTGGAAAAAGGTGGTTTAAATGTCCCCAACATGATAAGTCATTTGCATGCGAGAATAGGATATAGCATTTGTCTCAACAATAGTGTCCCAATTTAACATAAATGAGCTGTCATATAATTTGTGGAGTCTACTCATGCAATTCACAATTGGAATATCGATTATCAGTTTTGAAATAGGGGATCTCTAATACTCCTAGTGAGTTAGTCAAAAATGAGGTAAGCAACAACCACCCACCTCGAAAAGCGCAATCCACACCCAAAAAGCCTCCTTGCTATCCACAGTTCTTTATCCCGACAACTCGTCGAAAACAGTGCACAACTGTACAGAATAACACATCCAGAGTAAACACAAACCCCAAAAATACAGCCTTTGCTGTTTTTCCAAACAGCACGAAAAAGAAGGGATTTTTCACCTCTATACAGTGCTCCGAAAAATTCAGAAAAATTACGATTGCGTTCCTTGCGACGAGTAGATCAAAATCGACTATTTATTTGCCTTGATCCGATGCTCCTAGCTCAAGATATAAATCGGAGAAGTCGATGCTGTCCAGAAAATACCACAGCAAAAAAAGGGGTCAAAGGTGCCTCGGGAACCATGCCAAAAGTGCGAAACGGAGCAAAGTGATCAACATGAAAAACGAAGCCTTACCTCTTAGGAACGTGCTGTCGCAGAAATCATTCAAAAATTCCTCCTGGTTAGCACATAGCGATTTTCCGACTGAACTGCGACGGAAAATGGGCCGAAACTGAAAATCGTCGCAGTGCGCCGTGTCGCAGATAACTCGCTGTCGGAAGATCCAAAAATTCTGAAACTTCTAGGGGAGATAGAGGACAGAGAGAGGAACAACTTTCATAAAGACCTCAAGCTCATTTTCTCTCTCTAGAATTCGGAATTTGCAAAGAGAGAGGGAGGGGTATTTATAATGGGCCAAATTCCTATTCGGGCTCCAGACCAGATCCGGGCCCAGAACAGGAAACACCAATCCGGCCAATCAGAATGCGCCACGCCTCCCAGAACACGAAACAGCCGTATGGACCAATAAGATTATGCCACGTGTCACCCGCCGCCCACGTGTTCCACGCATAGTTAGTTAATTCGCGAATTATTCGCGAATTATTGAGAATCCGAATTAAACGTGCTGTTTCCGACTTTTTTCAAAAATTCGGAATAATTCGTGAATTTTTAAATCAAAAAGTATTATTTGCGAATTATTCACGAATTACGAATTTTTGGATGAAAAATTCGTTCTTTTTCAAAGCATAGTTAGTTAAGTCGCGAATTATTCGCGAATTATTGAGAATTCGAATTAAAATTATTTGTCGAAAATAATTTAAAATTATTTTTTTTTGTTGTAAATGAATATTTTATTTATTTCTAAAATAAATTGATTAAATTATTTTAAAAAATTATAATTGTTTATACTAATAGTATAAATTTTTTATTTTTTTTAATTTAATAGCCGAATTTTTGATCCCGAATTTTTAATTAGTGAACGTATTATTTCCGTATAAATCACGTATCCGAATAATTGACGAGCCCGTTTTTTAGCCAAATTTTTCAACGAATTTTAAAATTATGATACAAATTTTATCCGTATTATATTCGTATCGAATTTTTGCCGAATCCGAATTAACTAACTATGGTTCCACGCGCCCGGTGCACGTGGGCGGCTCTGCGCCCGCCAATCCACAGTGCCCACGTGTCACACGTGGCGCACGCACCCGGCCTACGCGCCGGGTCTTCCGGAAAATGTCGGCCAATGGGGTGATGCCACGTGTCACAGACAAGCCGCCAATCTTTACTCCGTCTGGCCAATGAGGGAACGACACGTGGCATATCCGACTTTCCGTGCACCCGGTGCACGCCAATTCTGTGGACCGCGCACCTGCGCGCCTGCCCGCGCCCGAGCGCGCCGGCCCGCGCTGCCTGCGGCCGCTTTCCGCCCCTGCGCCGCCGCATGCCGCCTTGCTCCGCCGCGCCGCCGCCTGCCGCCGGTCGCCGGAACAGTAATTCCGGCAGCCGGAGTTACTGTTCCGGTGAACAGTACTTTGGTGCCGAAAAAAAAGTGAATACACCATTTTGACCGTTTTCGCGCGCTGAGTCCAAATCCGCCGTCCGTTTCTCCAAATTCTCATCCGAAATTTTGCCAAAAGCCCCCGGAAGGCCCATTTGATCCGTTTTTCGCACCGGATCCATTTTTGAGATCCGTTTTCGACACTACGAGCTCCGATACACTGTGTAAGCTCCCTGTATTCACTACTAAAGCTACAAAAGCCTCTACAAAAGTTCGGATCATCACAAAACCAAACCAAAATTGTCGTTTTGGTTGGTTTTGCAGTTATTTTTTTTTCTTTTGGGTTCCATGCCCACCCCTATGTAGAATGGCAGCTAAATGCATTAGCAAGTAATTTCTAGTATATATAGCTTGATGCTGAACATGTTACTATATTTCCCTTCATGAACCTTTATTTTAGGGTAAATTGCATGTTTGGTCCTCAAACTACGAGGTGGGTAACACTTTGGTCCTCAAAAATTATTTTGTTGTAATTTCTGGCTCAAACTTTTAGAATTGTTACAATCAAGTCCCGCAATTTAATTTAGTTCACTAAATATTAACGCATCGCTAACGTAAAAGTAATGTGGCATCTTAATTATTAGTGAATCACCAATCACAACACTGCTAAATCACTTCCACATTAGTAATACATTAATATTTAGTCAACTTAATTGGGTTAAAGACTTGATTGCAATAATTGTAAAATTTCGAGACAAAAAATTGCAACAAATTAAAGTTTGAGGACCAAAGTGCCAACTGTTTCATAGTTTGAGGACCAACCGTGCAATTTAGCCTTTATTTTAGTGAAGTATGAGGTGATATCAACCTGATTATGTTAATATTTGCATACTCTTTTTGTTCTGTTTTCTTGTATGAAGCATTCGGAGTCATCTGGAGAACCAAGGAAGTTCAATATACCTAGCTATGCTGTAAGTTGTTGTTCTACATAGTTATGTATTTAGTTTAAAATTTGATTTATTCGAAGTACAATCTGGGCCGTTTATTGTTAATACATCTGTCTTATTGAACTTATTAATTTACTCAATTTTAAAGTTTGACAGCTTATCAGAAGGCTTTGAGTCATGATTCTGAATTAGAAAATTCTAGCAAGACCATAATTTTTCTTTTTTATCTGTTGGAGATATAATTGGCAACAGTTCTCACCAGATGTATGTTTTAAGATCATTCTGTTGAGTTACAAGAGATGGCAATCTAGTGTCCTTTGGGCTTGGCTTCTAGAATAGTTTTGTGCTCTGCATGAGAAGCATTAGTCAGGTGTTTAGCAAACATAAGTTCAGTAATGAATTACCATTTTCAAATAAGTATGATGACCTTTTTAGCTTGATCACTGTTTTTTTTTTTTCAATGTGCTGTCGTACATTAAATCGCAATGTACATGGTGATTAAATCACAATATCCAGACATTAGGAAAATGAAGAAAAGAGGGAATTCTGAGATGCTTAAACCAGCAAATTAATAATGTTGGTTATCATTTCAGAAAATTAAACTATCAATAATATTGACTTGTAAGATAGTGTAAATGACTTTTTTATTTTCATTATCGCCATCCATAATCATCTCTTTAAGTATAAGTTTGTCCACCATATGATATAATATGATATGCTATAGGTTTTGGTCACAACCAAAGGTTCAATAACTACAGAACTTTTCAAGGATGCTTCTCCTGATGTTATGGACAAATTTGTTGAGCTATGGTGAGCGCTTGTAACTAACAAGGAAATTTACAGTTTTTTTCTTTGGAACCTTTTTTGTTTCTTTCTTTGGTATCCTACTTATTATTATCTTTGGAACCTTTACTTGTTGTTTCTTTCTTTGGTATCCCACTGATTAATTGGTATTATATAAGTCATGAAACCTTAAAATGATGCTCTTGATTATTATACAAGACTACAAAGGTAGTACTTACCAGCTATCTAGTGAAAGGCAGAAGAAGATTAGACAATAGCATAAATGGAGAAGGGCAGGGAAAACGTGTGAAATAAAGAAGGAAAGTGAGAGAAAGGATAAATGTTTAATGATGAAATACTAAAAAAAGGTTCAAATGTACGGGAGCTCTCTCAACTCCTGGCCACTTTGAAACAGAACGCTAAACATTTTTTTTTCCTTTTTGGTTGACTTGCTTTTAACTTTTTATTAAGGATTGAAGTATCCATCGGCACGGGTCGTATCCATCGTGCCGTATTTTGCCAATAAGATACCGGCACGATATTGTCCCTGTGCCGATGACACAATTCAAAACCCTTTATCCTTTAAGTTACTAAGTAATTTTCTCAATAAAGTTCAAAATATTTGATAAAAATACATAATAAGCAATTAGAAAATTTTGTTGTTAAAGAAAATAAATATTCCATGCCATTATGTGTCGGCACATGTATTTTTTTGTGACTGACACTCATTGACACAGTCTAGCACGCACCGTGCCGGCAAGTTTTCGGCACGACCCCGTGCCACAACACTTAAATCCTTGCTTTTTATCATGTTATATCAAGTTCTTTCCCATCAGCTTATCTTGGGATCTCATCAAAGTTTGCAGCTTCACTCCTCTTGAGTTAACAGAATTGTAGATTCTGTTGACAGTTAATACTAACAGCTAACAGAATCGTTGACTGTGAACAAATCCCCTTTCTGCTGCTTTAATAATTCAATATTAAAAAGGGAAAAAATGAGAGCTATATCCATATATATATATATATATATATATATATATATATATATATATATATATATATATATGCGTAGGGCTACTATACTTTTATGAGTATAGACCTCTTTGTACTTATAACTTTTTCGCCCTTGGATGAAGGGATGTGCGGTTAGGATGATAGTGGTCCCCCTAGGGTTTAGTGGGTTGTTGGTGAAATAGTATAAACCCTAGGGGATCACTATAATCCTAACCGCACATCCCTTCATCCAAGGGCCAAAAACTTATGAGTACGATCGACTTCGTACTCATAAGTTGTTTTCAATGATAAAGTTTTTGAATCGACGATTCATACTATTAAACATGATTTAGAGTATTGAAAATTTCTAGAAACTAAATTTTATAATTTTTCGACATCATTTACCTTATGATCAAAAGATAGGTTGAATTTTTGATAGAAAATTCTATTCATTATCTAGATAGAGATTTATAACTCCGATCTTTAATTGAATAATCCGATTCTCTATTTTTAGGAGGTAGTTCGATTTTGACCGTTCATTTTATACTCACTTGATGGACTTTATTATAATTTCGAAAAATTACAAAATTTATTTTCTAGAAGTTTAAAGTGTTCTAGATCACATTTAACAATATTTATCGTCGATTTAGAAGCTCCATCATCGAAAATAATTTATGAGTATGAAGGGGTCAATACTCATAAGAGTATAGTAGTCCTACTCTATATATATATATATATATATATATATATGTTGGGGCCGGATTTAAAGTGGACTAAAGTGGAGGTGGTCTCCATACATTCTTACCCTGAAAAGACCATCAATAATAAGCATATAATGTAGCAAGCATCATCCAGGTTGTCTTGAATTGATCTATAAATCCTTAGGGTGTGTTTGGTTGTAGAACCAAATGGTTATCCCCCCCAAACAAAAAAAAAAAAAAGAAGGGGGGGGGGGTTGGGGGGGGACTGTAGTTCCCCCCGTACCCGGAATAAGGGGGATAAGGGGGAACTGCAGTCCCCCCCCCCCCCCACACCTGGGAACAAGGTTGGGTTCCCACTTTTTTTTTTTTTTAATTAATTTTTTTAAATGTTATGATATTTAAATTTATAAAATTTAAAATTTAATTTTTTTAAATTTTATAAATTTTAAAATTTTTAACTTTACTTTTTAATAAATCAAAATTTTAAATTTTTTCAAATTTTTTAAAATTTTTTAATTTTAAAATTTATACAATTTTTTTATAGAAATTTTTAAATTTAGAGAATTTTTAAATTTTATAGCTTTTAAAATTTTTAACTTTAATTTTTAATTAATTTAAAAATTTATAAAATTTTAAAATTTATTAATTTTAAAATTTTAAAATTTTAACTTTAATTTTTAAAAAATTTAAAATTTAAAATTTCTTTAAAATTTTAAAATTTATATCAATTTTTATATACAAAATTTTGAATTTTTGAAAATTTATAAATTTTCAAAATTTTAATTTTTTTTTAATTTTTTTTTATATACAAATAAAATATAAATTTTAATAAATATCTTAAATCGAATATTTAAAATTGTACAAGTAAAATTTTTATTTGTTTTAAAAAATCATTATAGTTGAGGGCAATGTTAAAAAATTTTATTTGTTTTTATTTGATTTTGATTTTGATTTTATCTAATTTTTAAATTTTTTCAATCAACTATTTAAAACAATCAAATTGAAATTTTAATTTGCTTTAATGCATCATAAAGGGTGAGGGCAAAAACATCATTTTAACTAAATACTGCTCTCTATTCCTCTTATTCTCCATTATCATACCAAACACGAATCTTCTTATCCCTGGGATCCAACTAAATACTTTTTTACACTAGTTCCAGTTAGTTCCCAACTTTATACTTATCCCTGGAACAACTAGTTCTCTTTTATCCCACTACCAAACGAAGCCTTACTTGTTATTCCTTCATTCTAAGAGCTTTCTGGTCCTATTTTAAGTTTTTTCATGCGTCTCGGAAACACCAGCCCGCCTTTATTCACTTTTCTTCGCTCTCTTCTTACATTTTCGCATGCAAGATCAAGGGCGTTTTGTTCTTTACCATCCATGCTTTTTTTTTTTTTTCTTGCTTGTCTATGGATTTCCATGTTGTGTTTGGTTATGCTGGTGTCGATATACTTTCTCTCACGCTATTCTTTGTAACTTTTCCACCATTTATCTTAAAAAAAGAAGCACCAGAAATTAAAGGCTTAGTCAATAAAAATCAAGCAATGAGTCATGACCTATGTGAAATTTGTCAAGCACTTTGTTTATTGCTTTTGAATATATACAAAAAAGAAATGAATTGACATCTTGTAATTCTTGCATAAGCTAAAATTTTTGTAATGATTGCTTACTATATAGAATAAAGTTTTCAAAATGCAAATCATGAAATTGGCTTTGTGAGTTAGAAGTAGGCTGGTAAGTGGTAGTAGATGGTGGAGATGAGATTTAGTTATAAGATAAGGGGCGAGGGGCATTTTCAGTGAGAGAATGGGCATACCTATATTATGGACATAGCCTCTTTTAGGAGACCTCAACTACAGGTTTGTGACTTGCAATGTGTTGGGTGCATAAAATAGTAAATGCTA
>CM054937.1:4231540-4263315 GCA_029168755.2 Tillandsia fasciculata | reverse complement strand
TGTGGACCGCGCACCTGCGCGCCTGCACGCGTCCCTGTCGCGACGACCCGCGGCTGCCTGCGGACGCTTTCCGCCCACTGGCCGCCCGAATTGCGCCTTGCTCCGCCGCGCGCCGCTGCCGCCGGTCGCCGGAACAGTTAATTCCGGCAGCCGGAGTACTGTTCCGTTTAGTGAACACGTACTTTGGTGCCGAAAAAAAAGTGAATACACCATTTTGGACCGTTTTTTCGCTGCGCTGAGTCCAAATCGCCGGTCCGTTTCTCCAAAATTCTCATCGAAAATTTGCCAAAAGCCCACGGAAGGCCACATTTTGATCCGTTTTTCGCACCGCGACCATGGATCCATTTTTGAGATCCGTTTTCGACACTACGAGCTCCGATACACGGTGTAAGCTCCCTGTATTCACTACTAAAGCTACAAAAAGCCTCTACAAAAGTTCGGATCATCACAAAACCACAAACCAAAATTGGTCGTTTTGGTTGGTTTTGCATTATTTTTTTTTCTTTTGGTTCCATGCCCACCCCTATGGTAGAATGGCAGCTAAATGCATTAGCAAGTAATTTCTAGTATATATAGCTTGATGCTGAACATGTTACTATATTTCCCTTCATGTACCTTTATTTTAGGGTAAATTGCATGTTTGGTCCTCAAACTACAAGGTGGGTAACACTTTGGTCCTCAAAATTTATTTTGTTGTAATTTCTGGCTCAAACTTTTAGAATTGTTACAATCAAGTCCCGCAATTCAATTTAGTTCACTAAATATTAACGCATCGCTAACGTAAAAGTAATGTGGCATCTTAATTATTAGTGTATCGCCAGTCACAACACTGCTAAATCACTTCCACATTAGTAATACATTAATATTTAGTCAACTTAATTGGGTTAAAGACTTGATTGCAATAATTGTAAAAGTTCGAGACAAAAATTGTAACAAATTAAAGTTTGAGGACCAAAGTGCCACCTGTTTCATAGTTTGAGGACCAACCGTGCAATTTAGCCTTTATTTTAGTGAAGTATGAGGTGATATCAACCTGATTATGTTAATATTTACATACTCTTTTTGTTCTGTTTTCTTGTATGAAGCATTCGGAGTCATCTGGAGAACCAAGGAAGTTCAATATACCTAGCTATGCTGTAAGTTGTTGTTCTACATAGATTATCTATTTAGTTTAAAATTTGATTTATTCGAAGTACAATCTGGGCCGTTTATTGTTAATACATCTGTCTTATTGAACTTATTAATTTACTCAATTTTAAAGTTTGACAGCTTATCAGAAGGCTTTGAGTCATGATCCTGAATTAGAAAATTTCTAGCAAGACTATAATTTTTCTTTTTTATCTGTTGGAGATATAATTGGCAACAGTTCTCACTAGATGTATGTTTTAAGATCATTCTGTTGAGTTACAAGAGATGGCAATCTAGTGTCCTTAGGGCTTGGCTTCTAGAATAGTTTTTGCTCCGCATGAGAAGCATTAGTCAGGTGTTTAGCAAACATAAGTTCAGTAATGAATTACCATTTTCAGATAAGTATGATGACCTTGGTAGCTTTATCACTGTTTTTTTTTTTTTCAATGTGCTGTCGTACATTAAATCGCAATGTACTGGTGATTAAATCACAATATCCAGACATTAGGAAAATGAAGAAAAGAGGGAATTCTGAGATGCTTAAACCAGCAAATTATTATGTTGGTTATCATTTCAGAAAAATTAAAACTATCAATAATATTGACTTGTAAGATAGTGTAAATGACTTTTTATCATCATTATCGCCATCCATAATCATCTCTTTAAGTATAAGTTTCTCCACCGTATGATATAATATGATATGCTATAGGTTTGGTCACACCAAAGGTTCAATAACTACAGAACTTTTCAAGGATGCTTCTCCTGATGTTATGGACAAATTTGTTGAGCTATGGTGAGCGCTTGTAACTAACAAGGAAATTTACAGTTTTTTTCTTTGGAACCTTTTTTGTTTCTTTTTTGGTATCCTACTTATTATTATCTTTGGAACCTTTACTTGTTGTTTCTTTCTTTGGTATCCCACTGATTAATTGGTATTATATAAGTCATGAAACCTTAAATGATGCTCTTGATTATTATACAAGACTACAAAGGTAGTACTTACCAGCTATCTGGTGAAAGGCAGAAGAAGATTAGACAATAGCATAAATGGAGAAGGGCAGGGAAAACGTGTGAAATAAAGAAGGAAAGTGAGAGAAAGGATAAATGTTTAATGATGAAATACTAAAAAAAGGTTCAAATGTACGGGAACTCTCTCAACTCCTGGCCACTTTGAAACAGAACGCTAAACATTTTTTTTTCCTTTTTGGTTGACTTGCTTTTAACTTTTTATTAAGGATTGAAGTATCCATCGGCACGGGTCGTATCCATCGTGCCGTATTTTGCCAATAAGATACCGGCACGATATTGTCCCTGTGCCGATGCACGATTTAAAAATCCTTTATTTTTTAAGTTACTAAGTAATTTTCTCAATAAAGTTCAAAATATTTGATAAAAATACATAATAAGCAATTAGAAAATTTTGTTGTTAAAGAAAATAAATATTCCATGCCATTATGTGTCGGCACATGTATTTTTTTGTGACCGACACATTGACACGGTCTAGCACGCACCGTGCCGGCAAGTTTTCAGCACGACCCCGTGCCACAACACTTAAATCCTTACTTTTTATCATGTTATTTCAAGTTCTTTCCCATCAGCTTATCTTGGGATCTCATCAAAGTTTGCAGCTTCACTCCTCTTGAGTTAACAGAATTGTAGATTCTGTTGACAGTTAATACTAACAGCTAACAGATCGTTGACTGTGAACAATCCCCTTTCTGCTGCTTTAATAATTCAATATTAAAAAGGGAAAAAATGAGAGCTATCATCCAATATATATATATATATATATATATATATATATATATATATATATATATATGCGTAGGGCTACTATACTCTTATGAGTATAGACCTCTTTGTACTTATAACTTTTTCGCCATTGGATGAAGGGATGTGCGGTTAGGATGATAGTGGTCCCCCTAGGGTTTAGTGGGTTGTTGGTGAAATAGTATAAACCCTAGGGGATCACTATAATCCTAACCGCACATCCCTTCATCCAAGGGCCAAAAACTTATGAGTACGATCGACTTCGTACTCATAAGTTGTTTTCAATGATAAAGTTTTTGAATCGACGATTCATACTATTAAACATGATTTAGAGTATTGAAAATTTCTAGAAACTAAATTTTATAATTTTTCGACATCATTTACCTTATGATCAAAAGATAGGTTGAATTTTTGATAGAAAATTCTATTCATTATCTAGATAGAGATTTATAACTCCGATCTTTAATTGAATAATCCGATTCTCTATTTTTAGGAGGTAGTTTCGATTTTGACCGTTCATTTATACTCACTTGATGGACTTTATTATAATTTCGAAAATTACAAAATTTATTTTCTAGAAGTTTTTAAAGGTTCTAGATCACATTTAACAATATTTATGTCGTCGATTTAGAACTCCAATCATCGAAAATAATTTATGAGTCTGAAGGGGTCAATACTCATAAGAGTCTAGTAGTCCTACCTATATATAATAATATATATATCTATATATGTTGGGGCCGGATTTAAAGTGGACTAAAGTGGAGTTGTCTCCATACATTCTTACCCTGAAAAGACCATCAATAATAAGCATATAATGGTTTAGCAAGCATCACCCAGGTTGTCTTGAATTGATCTATAAATCCTTAGGGTGGTTTGTTGTAGAACCAAATGGTTATCCCCCCCAAACCAAAAAAAAAAAACAAGAGGGGGGGGGGGGGGGTGGGGGGACTGTAGTTTCCCCCCGTACCCGGAATAAGGGGGATAAGGGGGAACTGCAGTCCCCCCCCCCCCCCACACCTGGAACAAGGTTGGGTTCCCACTTTTTTTTTTTTTTTAATTAATTTTTTTTTAAAGGTTATGATATTTAAATTTATAAAATTTAAAATTTAATTTTTTTAAATTTTATAAATTTTAAATTTTTAACTTTACTTTTTAAATAAATCAAAATTTTTAAATTTTTTCAAATTTTTAAAATTTTTTAATTTTAAAATTTATACAATTTTTTATAGAAATTTTTAAATTTAGAGAATTTTTAATTTTATAGCTTTTAAATTTTAACTTTATTTTTAATTAATTTAAAATTTATAAAATTTTAACATTTATTAATTTTAAAATTTTAAAATTTTAACTTTAATTTTTAAAAATTTAAAATTTACAAATTTCTTTAAAATTTTAAAATTTATATCAATTTTATATGACAAAATTTTGAATTTTTGAAAATTTATAAATTTTCAAAATTTTAATTTTTTTTTAATTTTTTTTTTATATACAAATAAAATATAAATTTTAATAAATATCTTAAATCGAATATTTAAATTGTACAAGTAAAATTTTTGATTTGTTTTAAAAAATCATTATAGTTGAGGGCAATGTTAAAAAATTTATTTGTTTTTATTTGATTTTGATTTTGATTTTATCTAATTTTTAAATTTTTTTCAATCAACTATTTAAAACAATCAAATTGAAATTTTAATTTGCTTTAATGCATCATAAAGGGTGAGGGCAAAAAACATCATTTTAACTAAATACTGCTCTCTATTCCTCTTATTCTCCATTATCATACCAAACACGAATCTCTTATCCCTGGATCCAACTAAATACTTTTTTACACTAGTTCCAGTTAGTTCCAACTTTATACTTATCCTGGAACAACTAGTTCTTTTTATCCCACTACCAACGAAGCCTTACTTGTTATTCCTTCATTCTAAGAGCTTTCTGGTCCTATTTTAAGTTTTTTCATGCGTCTCGGAAACACCAGCCCGCCTTTATTCACTTTTCTTCGCTCTCTTCTTACATTTTCGCATGCAAGATCAAGGGCGTTTTGTTCTTTACCATCCATGCTTTTTTTTTTTTTTCTTGCTTGTCTATGGATTTCCATGTTGTGTTTGGTTATGCTGGTGTCGATATACTTTCTCTCACGCTATTCTTTGTAACTTTTCCACCATTTATCTTAAAAAAAGAAGCACCAGAAATTTAAAGGCTTAGTCAATAAAAATCAAGCAATGAGTCATGACCTATGTGAAATTTGTCAAGCACTTTGTTTATTGCTTTTGAATATATAGCAAAAAAGAAGAATTGCCATCTTGTTAAATTCTTGTCAATAAGCTAAAATTTTTGTAATGATTGCTTACTATATAGAATAAAGTTTTCAAAATGCAAATCCTGATAATTGGCTTTGTAGTAGCAGTAGGCTGGTAAGTGGTAGTAGATGGTGGAGATGAGATTAGTTCATAAGTAAGTGGCGATGAGCATTTTTCAGTGAGAGAAATGGGCATACTATATTATTGACATAGCATCTTTAGGAGACCTCAACTACCAGGTTTGGACTTGCAATTTTTGTGCATAAAATAAGTAAATGCTAATTTACAGCAAGAATTCATGATTCATATTGTTCTGTCTATTCAAGTTAATTCAATTTTCACACTTTATTTGGTGGCATGAACATGAACAAATAATTTTAGGTTCAAAAATAGCACAGAATTGGACTTCTACTTGAGTTCAACAATTAATAAAAACTCTATGTCAACCTGGATGATATTTTGGTTTATCTGCTCTCTTCTTTCTTGCATCTTTTCTTAGCATTGATCTGATATATGTGCTACATGCAACTTCAGCCAGAAAGGATATTTCAAAAATTCGCTGTTCCATCATGTCATAAAAAACTTTGTAATTCAAGGAGGTGATTCTCAGAAACATGAAGCTGTGGAAGATTGGATATCAAAAGGAAAAGCCCATGGTCAACTTGCCGTCAGGTTTTGCACAGTCAAATAGCATATCTTATTATGTCTGGTTTTTCACATATAGACCCCTGCAAATATAAGAAATTGTGCAAATATCCCTTTAAAGTGGGCAGTGAACTGTTGCTTATTTGTGTGTGTGTTCCTGCCAGTGGCACCTAAGCAATCAAATATGGATTTTAGAGCATTTATGCAAATGCCAATTTTGCAAGGGTGTTGTCATAATTTCTCACATTCATGAGAGTATATGCAAAAAAAAATCTACCGCGTTTTCTCATACCTTTTAAGAAAGGAATTATGATACTTTCCGATACTGTTTGCAGCCCAAAGCATGAGGCTTTCATGCTAGGAACCACGAAGGCTAGTCGGGATAGTAAAGGATTTGATCTCTTTATTACTACTGCACCCATTCCTGACTTGAAGGACAAGGTTATTGTGTTTGGGCGGGTTATAAAAGGGGAGGATATCGTCCAGGTAATTTGTTGCAATATACATTGCATGATCTGTTTCTATTTGCTTCTGTACATAAAGGTTATGTTAGCTAACATGAGAAAATATTTACTAATTATTCATTCTGTTGGCAAATATTCTAGATATTTTTACGTAGGTGCAGTAAGTTAGTTTAAAATTCCTGACATTTCAACTCAGAAAATATACATGCGGGTGTTGTCTGGTTTTCATTTTTGACAGACATAGCTATTTTTTTTAAGGTGTCAACTTATATGTAGTACTAATTGCAGTTTAGATCAGCACCGTGCAAGTTAAACAAATTTCTCACTATTGTATGTCTACTCGTAGATACTACAATCATTATACGTAATTTTGTTCCTGTATCTAACATTAATTGTGAGTTCCAACCGTCTGACTGAGCGTATTCCAAATCCTAAGGCATTTAGAATGATCGGTAAAACATATATGCCTCGTTTGGTATTATTGCTTTTCTTTGTTTTTTAACATACAAGTTACTTGTGGTGGACTGTAAAGGCGGATTTTTTGCTATCTGTACCTCTAAAAGATTTGTTTTGCAACAAAACTAAGTAATATCTTTTTTTCTGAAAAGAAATGTCATTCCTCATCCACGCGACAATGCATTGCAAGCTAACCAGCAATGATAAGAGAAAAGTTTATTCACTAGCGCAAGAAAAATGCAAATATGACTTTTTTGGGTGAGTCAGAACTTTCAAATTCTAGCAAAAAATGCACATACAACCCTCATGGCATCATTGTGGTTTGCGTTATGCCATTAACACTTTATTGAGAATCCAAGGACCTCTCATTCTTCTTTCTGGTCACTATTATGCCATGTACCCCAAGTAGTTTATTGCTTTGTTTGGGGTTTGATACTTCTATGCTAGAATAGTATATCCTGGATGTGTCCTCTTGTTTACTACGGGCCACTTACTGATTGGTTGGTAGGAGGCTTGAATTCTTTTAAAATGAGATAGGATTGACTAATTCGAATCTTCTTAGATATGATAAACCACCTCATAGGTTGAAAAACTATCTTTAAAATCATGACATTTGTAGTTCTTCTATGCTGTTTCCTCTAGCTTATAATTGATAGGTAGGTGACAGGCAAGATCAAGCAACCCATTTTGGTCCATTTTGAGAGTTGGATAATACAGTGGAAATCGAATTTGTCTATCCCTAGATCATCCTGCTGTTCACTGTTATATGAGAATATAACATTATATTTCATTGTCCAAACAAATCAAGCTTATAGTTAGTGCAATTCCACTTTGAACGTGTGGATAATATAGTTGGAGTACAGTCTTTGAACGTGTGGATAACATAGAATTTTTGTTTTTCCTGTTGGAATTAAATGTCTGTCATCAGTTCTTCCTGGATATTAGCTAGAATTCAATTGGCACCATACTGCCTTTGTTAGCCTTGGTCTGCTTGAGTCTCGACTCATCTGGAGCTTTTTAGAAGCATTCTTCCTGTATAGTTAAGCTGTTCCAGAAACCCCATGGAGCTTTTTAGAAGCATTCTTCCTGTATAGCTGTTTCAGAAACCCCAACATGTAGGATTGAAGTACAAATTTAGTCCCTATAGTGTTTGACCTCCATTTGAATTGCATCCTTGTATTTTTATTATAGCCATCTAGTCCCTGAAATTTGTAATACATAAAAATTAAGTTCTTCTAAAAGTAGTAAGGGCGGCAATTTGTTTTGCAAGTCACAAACGGATTGGTTCAAGTTAGAGTTTGTACATTTGAGGGTTAGACGCTCAGCTCTCCATTAAAACCAGAATCTCTAACTTCCCTGTCATAATGGAGAAATTGTTTCAGAAGCCAATTGTTGGCCCAATGAGGCCTTTACCCATTTTGAAGGCCAAGAGCTTTTGAGTCTAATAACTTGCATTGGACTTATCCTCGTTTGCAAGTTTTCACCATTGGTTTTTTTGTGAAGGAGTATGGAAAATTCATGGCAAAGAAATCAAAGTGTATGTATCATTTGTCATGAAGTTTGTCGTTGATTCAACAAATAGATGGAAATTATTTTGTCTGTAGGTAATATTGTTGGTAGGGTAATTTAGTACCAAACTGTTAATGGGGATCTCAACAGTTTACGTTCTTGGAAGATAGTTTGGCATTTTACTTGTATAACTTGTCTAATTTCACCTGTCAATACTTCTCTCTCTCTCTCAAAAAAAAAAAAAAAACTAGAACTGTCAAGCATCGTAATCCTCTCATCATTTCTTAGAAGAATGGAAAGATGATAATAGTTCCTAAAATCCAAGCACTAGCTTAAACTTATCATTTTTTTCGATCCATTGTTGACCAGCTTGTGCCTTATTTGCTTGACCCTATTGTGGCTAGTAGCTTGCTAGGAAGTCCTGAATGTTGTTTAGTTGATTAAAAATTTCTGTTGCTGTTCCCATTCTCCTTTTCTGTCCTGCGGAAGAAAAATTGACTGACGGGTGAGACAATGCACTGATGTATGGATGCACTGGCTATAGTTTCTCCGATAAAATGGAAGATAAAAGTGAGATACCTGCTGTATGCATTGTTGCGGGGTTGTTTTCGCTCGTTATGATATTTCCTTCATTCCCAATGGGCACAACATTTCTTTCAGGCCTTTTACATACATATATTTGTGGTGTGTTGGTGGGTGGCTTGGGGAGGGGGGGGGGTGGGGTGTGTGTTAGGGCCTGTCCTTATGATGATTTTGTACCATAGGTTTTAATAAGAGAAACATTTAGGTACAAGATAATTTACGTACTAAATTGAGTTTCTGAAGAGCAGAAATGAAATTCAGATTTAATTCCAGGATTTACAAGGACGTGTAAATCGGTAGTTTTTGCAGGGGTATCTCATGGATGTAAAACATCTTGAAGTTGTCACCTCTATATTAAGTTTAAGAATACCAATTTTTTTTTTAAAAAAAAACTTCTGATCGAATTAAGTACCATAAATTTCTTTTTGTTCATTATACTTTTCTATTAGGATCATTCCATACTTCTCGCATTGACTAACCTATGAGTGCTGTCTGAATCATTTCAGGAGATTGAAGAAGTAGACACAGATGAACATTACCAGCCGAAGTCTGCTGTTGGTATTGTCGACATCACACTGAAGCAGGATCTTTGAGTTTTGTGACCTTAACCCAGTGCGAAATATAAGTCACTTCAGTTCTCCAGCTAAAAGTTTACCCTGCTGCTTTTTGGTGGCATTTATACTTTACAATGCTTTGTCTCCGTTCTACTACGACATCTTGGGGCACTTCTTTTGTAAAGAAGCTGCTTTGAGTGGTTTGGCTTGTGCAGTGATCCTTACTTCCATGTGTAACTCTGCAATATTTTCTTGTAAAATGATGTCATTTTTGCTACTAGAAATTAGTTGTATTATAAAATTTCTATCATCATATGTTTTGTCATGGCACAGATGTTGCTTTTTACAACAGTAGGCACGAATGCCTTAAAATGTACGGACGATCAATTTTTAATTTTCCGGCTGAATATAAGAAAGACCTGCTAAACGGGCTAAATGGGGTTAAGTCTGCAATCCTCTCCTTGGATGCAAAATTAGCAGCACAGAACAAGGTACATTTTACTGCTTCAACTCTTTTTAATGATGCATATTCCCAGTTTCATTATGTAGTAAATTCAATTTGGTTTCTCTCTCTCTCTCTCTTAAGCTCAAATTGGATGATATTTTATTCGGATTATTATCTTTTTAATTTGCTTAACAAACTTGTATCCTTATAATTGGTAGATGAGGATTGTGACCAATCGTGTGGAATGAGGTACTATATAAAATATTCAAATATTTTTTTTCTGAGTGAGATAAATAATCTTGTAGATAAAATATATCATCCTATTAAATTATGAATGTTGAAAGTTTTATAAGAGCAAAAAGTCAACCTCTTTTTTTTCAAACAGAATTTGTATCTTTCTATTAGACGTCTCTCTTTGGATGGATTCTTTCCAGTTACCGGATTTTATTCTATGCAAATATTAAAGCACGGCAGTCAGGGATGAGGCTATGTTAAGGCCCAAAGTGATCACCTCCCTCAACTTTTTAATATTACTTATTAGTCCTAAGTATTAATTTAATATATATATATGGTACCCCTCAGTTTTTTTAATATTTGCTTAATTTATTTTTTTGTGCCAATATAATTTTTTTTTCTCTATATATATTTTAAATAGGAAAAAATATATTAAGAGTCGCATACTTATAAAGTATTTTGAAATACATTTCTTAACTCCAATTTTTTTTTATTTTATTTATTTTTTTAATTTCTACCTAGTGAGCTATTTTATTTAACAAAATAAAATATTATATTAAATTTAATAGCTATTTGATCTAATAATTATTAAATATTATAATTTTATTTATTAAAAATACTAAGAAATTGATTGATTGCTAACTGAATTACTGTTAGATTTAGTAAAATGTATAGTTATTTAAATATAATAATATAAATAAAATAATTAAAATTAAATATCTGTAATTAAAAATTAATTTTAATATTGTTACATTAATTATTAAATTAATCATTTTTTTAAAAAAAAATGATTAGATAAAATTATATTTATGCACTTGAATTTTTATTTAAATATATTTTAGGTTCTCAGGATTAAATTCTGGCTTCGTCTTTGACGGTGGTTTATATTCAATGGTAAGGAGAAGTGCATTGAGAAGGCCAAATTAAAAAAAATTTCTCTTAAGAGTCCCAGTTTATATGTATGGACTAATTTCTAGCCGAGAGAAATACAACTTGTACGTATGAAAATAGGGTAGAAATTTTACACCCGCATATTAAAAATTTTAATAGATTTTTTTTTAAAAATTTTGAATATTTCAAAAAAATAATAAAACTATGAAAAAAATTGTCTTAATGTATTATGATATTGTGAATTGGTCCAAACACTTTTTGCTTATCCCATAGACATGTCATGCTGTGAACATGTTAAACTTACAATTTGTTTTGATGCAGGAAAAATGAGATTATTTCAAAAATTATTTTATTTTTTTAAAGATATATAAAGTTAAGAATATATTGGACTCAATCCATTTGGCGGGAGAGAAGGTGAATATGATTCATAAATATTTAATTAATATTATATATATATATATATATATATATATATATATATATATTAATATAATATATATATATATATATTATTATTATTATTATTATTATTATTATTATTTTAGTATCATATCTAAATATAAAATACTAGTTTTAAAATTAAATTAAGTAGATATAAATTTTAAGTTTTATTTTTATTAAAATTAATCTATGCTGAAAAAAAAAGAAATGAGCTTAATTAATTTTAAGAAATTAGATTTTAATATAATTTTAAAATCTTTAGTTTTACCTCGAATCCTAATGCAGCTTCAAGTATGTGACTAGGAATGCAAGCGGACGGATCCAGAGGCGGAAGGAGTCTTCAATTATTTATTTTGTTTTTTTTACTGAGTTGGGATAGATACGAAAAGAATTAATTTTAATTTTAATTTTGACTTTCACTTAATACTTTACACATGACTGATTAAATGGGAGCTCCACCAACCCAACCGGATCCATTTGCATCCCTATTTGTGACCGTTAAGTAGCAACAGGACCCCTCCCGCGTCAACATCTTTGGAGTTCCCGTTACAACGAGCCATGATCGAGCCACCATGCCCCGCGGACGCGTCCAGCTCCTCGCCTTCCCACCCGACCCGCGCCGCATCAAACCCATCCTCGCCCTCGCCATCTCCGGCGGCCTCCTCCTACCCTCCGCCGACGCCGCCGCCGCCGCTGCCGCCTACTCCGCCCTCCTCCGTGCCCTCTCCCTCTCCCCCTCCCCTTCCCCTTTCCTCGCCCTCCCCCTCTTCCGCCTCATGCTCCGCTCCTCCCTCCCCCCCGACCCCTTCTCCCTCCCCTCCCTCCTCCGCTCCTCATCCTCCTCCTCCCTCCTTGCCCTCGCCCTCCACGCCCTCGCCCTCCGCCGCGGCCTCCTCCCCCACCCCCACGTCGCCACCTCCCTCCTCCACTCATACGCCTCCTCCCCCGCCCTCCTCCCCTGCGCCCTCAGACTGTTCGACGAAATGCCCCGCCGCACCACCGTCACCTTCAACGCCCTCCTCTCCCGCCTCGCCAGGTACTCTGACCGCCGCGCCCACGCCCACGGCCTCCTCCTCTTCTCCCGCATGCTCTCCTCCGGCCCCACCCCCAACGCCGACACGCTCGCGGCCGCGCTCCTCTTCTGCGCCGGCCTCGGCGCGCTCTCCCTCGGCCGCGCCGCTCACGCGGTCGCCGCGCGCCGGGGAGCGGCGCGCGCGCCCCAGCTCGGCACGAGCCTCATCCACATGTACTCCAAGTGCGGGTGCTTGGACTCCTCGCGCCGGGTGTTCGACCGCGCGATGCCGCTCAGAGACGCGTCCGCGTGGACGGCCATGATCGCCGCGCTCGCCGTGCACGCCCGCGGCGAGGACGCCGTCCGCCTGTTCGACGAAATGGTCGGCCATGAAAACCTTTCGCCCGACGGCTTGACCTTCACCTGCGTGCTCCACGCGTGCGCCCACTCGGGCATGGCCGAGCGGGGCCTCAAGCTGTTCGACGAAATGCAGCACGTCTACGGAATCAAACCAAGAATGGAGCACTATGGTGCAATCGTGGATTTGTTAGGCCGCGCCGGGCGTATAGACGCAGCACAGCGCATTGTGAGCTCGATGCCCTTCGAGCCCAACCGTGTAGTGTGGGGCGCTTTGCTCCACGCCTGTGCGCTCAACACCGATCCGGCTCTCGCAGATAAGTTGGGGAAGCGTATATCGGAACTAGGATTAGGATTAGGATTCGACGTAGGCGTTTCGAATTTGTATGCTACAGTTGGGAGGTGGGAGGAGGTTGGGGAGGTGAGGGATAGGATGGTGGAGAGAGGAGTGAAAAAGGAGAAGGGGTTTAGCTCGGTTGAGGTGAATGGAGAAGTGGTTAAGTTTTTGGTGGGAGATGTTAGGCACCCATTAACATTAGAGATATATGATTTATTAGAGAGGATTGGTGCAACGATAACGATGTTTAATGGATCATAAGTTAAGTTAGTTTCCTAGATTTTTTTGTATCTTGAAGGAGGAGTACTACTAATTGTGGTTACAAGTGTGCTCCAAGTGTAGCACTCGACCTCTTGTGCTTACTATTTTTCATAGGATATGCATATGTCCACTGAAGTTGACTTAAATTGCTATAAACCTGATTTTTTGTTTCGTTTTTTAAAATTTGACTCAATTTTGATGTTAGAAAAAATATCAAACTAGATAAAAAAAATTTAGATTTTTAGACTAAAATGTAATTTGCAATTATTTATTCATGGACAAGTGTATGAAAAATTGGAATGATCTATATTGTAAGACAATTTCAATCATAATGATTAGAATTCTAAATAGATATACTCGAGAGTTCAAAGAATTTCTGAAAAGAAATTAGTTTTACTTTTATATTCCCTTTGTTTATTTCTTTACAACTTTAATAAATTTTTTTACATCTTGCAACAGTGTTATATTTTTTTTAGCATGACCATGAACAAATAGGCTAAATTACTTTTACATTTTCTCTTATGTGCGATAATGGACAATATTTCACAATCAATAAAGCAATGATCTTTATAATTTAAAAAATATTTTATATATATATATATATATATATATATATATATATATATATATATATATATATATATATATATAAAATATTTATTTATTTATTTATTATATTTATTCTTCAAACTCTCGAATTCATATATATATAAAATTAATTAATTTATTCTCCAAAGTTTCGGTTGGGATTCAACGATATATATTCCGGACGCGACGATCGTTATACGCAGTAAATCCTTTTCCTTCACTGCGCTTCTCCTTCAATCAAGCTCAAACCCTGCACTTCTTCTTCTTCTTCTTCTTTTTCAGTTTTTTTTTTCTTGCTTTTCTGATCCTGTGACAGAGGAAGAAAGAGAAATCGAACGAGATGGAGGAACCCTCTCGCACAGTCCGCACCCTCCCACATCGACTTCGACATCGACGTCGAGCGATTCTGCTGTGTCTCCACATCCTCGTGCTCTGCGCGTCCCCTGTAGCCTCCTCCGCCGACGCCGGGACGTCCATCTTGACGGGCGGCAGCGGCACCAGCCTCGGCCGCATCGCGTGGGACACCAACATCACCCTCCTCGGCGAGGCGTCCCTCAAGAACGGCAGCATCAGCCTCACCAGCGACACCCTCACCACCGGCATTGGCGCCGGCCGAGCCCTCTACTCCCGCCCCGTCCGCTTTCTTGATCCCGCAACCGGCGCCCCGGCCTCCTTCGCCACCTGCTTCTCCTTCTCCATCGTCCCCTCCCTCTCCGCCCAGCTCCCCTGCATCCCCTCCTTCGGCGACGGCCTCGCCTTCCTCCTCACCTCCGATTCCCACTTCCTCGGCGCCGCTCACGGCTTCTTGGGCCTCTTCTCATCCTCCACCGCCGCCGACGACGCCCACGGCCCCACCACCGTCGCCGTCGAGTTCGACACCAACCTCGACCCCCAGCTCGGCGACAACAACGACAACCACGTCGGCGTCGACGCCGGCTCCATCTTCTCCACCGCCTCCGCCCGCGCGTCCCACGCCGGCGTCGACCTGAAGGAGGGCGTGCTGATGACGGCGTGGGTGGACTACCGCGCCACACGGAAGAGGCTCCGGGTGTGGCTTGGCTACTCGCGCTCGCGGCCCCCGCGCCCTCTCCTCGTCGCCGCCGTCGACCTCTCCGCCCTCCTCCACGAGTTCATGTACGTCGGCTTCTCCGCCTCCAACGGCCGCGGCGCCGCCCTTCACCTAGTCGAGAGATGGAGCTTCCGCACCTTCGGCTTCTCCTCTTCGTCCGCTCCCCCATCATCTTCACCAGGCAACGTCAGCGGCCATGAATTCCAAAATCCTGGCGATGACATCAGTCCGAGTCCGCCTCCGCCTCCCTCTCCCATTCGGCCTGCCAAGCCGACGGTAAATATCCGGTTGGGCCCGGTCTTCGGGGGCATTGCCGGCTTTCTTTTCTTGATAGCAGCGACCGCGGCGGCTCTATGGTGGCATTTCCGATGCAATGGGGAATGCGGCGGCTGCGACTGGGACTGGGACTGCGGCGCTGATGAGGAGGCCAGGAGCAGGAGCAGGAACCGGAGCCGGAGCCGGAGCCGGAGCGGAAGCAATTCGGTTAATGGCGAACCGGCGAGAGTGCCGACGAGGATCTCTCTGGACGAGGTAATGTCGGCGACCGGAGGATTCCACGACAGCAATATTCTTGACCATGGCGACTCTGCCACAGTGTACCAAGGAGTGCTCGGCTCCGGGTCGAAGGTCGCCGTCAAACGCTTCGGCCGCGTGGAGAATTTCACCAGCACGTTCGCCGCCGAGCAGGCCGCCGTCATCGCCAGCTGCCGGCACCAAAACCTGGTTCCCCTCGCAGGCTGGTGCTGCGAGAAGAACGAGCTCGTCTTGATCTACGAGTTCATGCCCAACGGCACCCTCGACCGCGCCCTGCATTATTCATCCGATCATCGCGCGGCGGCAGTACTCCCGTGGGGCGTCCGGAAGAACATCGTCCTCGGCGTCGCCTCCGCTCTCGCGTTCCTGCACGACAAATGCGAGAAAAAGATCGTGCACCGAGACGTTAAGGCGTGCAACATCCTCCTCGACGCCGACTTCAACGCCAAGCTCGGGGATTTCAGGCTCGCGCGATTCAACACCCGCAACAGCATCGACAGCAGCAACAACAGCAGCTGCACTCAGCAGGCGTCCCAGCCGGCCGGCACCGTTGGGTACATGGCCCCGGAGTACGTCCACACGGGCGTGGCCAGCGAGAAATCAGACGTGTACAGCTTCGGGGTGGTGGCGCTGGAGGTGGCGACGGGGCGGAGGCCGGTGGACAAAGGGTTGGTCCTAGCCGACTGGGTCTGGGAACTGTGGGGCCGTCGGAGGCTCATGGAGGCAGCGGATCCCCGGCTGCACGGGCAGTTCTGCGAGGAGGAGATGGCGCGAATGCTGATTGTCGGCCTCAGCTGCAGCCACCCTGACAGCAAGAAAAGGCCGACAATGAGGAAGGCCATCAGAATGCTACACGGTAATGCGCCGCTGCCATCCTTACCAGCTCGGAAGCCGGCGCCTGTCAGCCTGCTGTCTCAGCTGCCGCCGCAGGCTTCGTCGTCCACGACCGCCCAAGGTACGTGCTCCCGATCATCCTGTGATGCTAGCACTGCATACTTCAGTTGCAGCTAGCAGAGTAAGTATATATGTATATATATATTCCAGTAGGATAAATTGCCTTGTTAGCACTCAAAAAGAGTGAGGCCAGCTAGTATATATATATTCCTATAGGATAAATTGCATGTTTAATTAGCACTAAAAAGAATGAGGCTACCCTCACTTTGAATTTGTATTTTAATTTGTTATAATTTTTATTCAAATTTTTGGAATGTTGTTCTAATTAAATTCTAGATTAAATATTAATAAATGAATAAGTAAAAATGATATAACAATATTGTTATTGGTAATGTGCTAATATTTAAGACATCATATCACTTTTCTATTACTGATACGTTAATAATTAAGATATCATATCATTTTTATATCATTGATACGTCAATATTTAGTCAATTAAATTGAATTGTAAAACTTAATTAGAACAATTTTAAAAATTTAAATCAGAAATTATAATAAATTAAAACTTAAGAACTAAAATGACATCCGACAAATAGTTTTAGATCATAGGTGCAATTTACTTTATTTCTATACTCATAACAACTATGGGAAAAGAAAATGAGAGATCTAAAAAAAAATTTCGGTCATGCAATACTTTATGTTTAATCAGATAGCCTTTGCCTTCATTTGTAGTCTTTTTTGTTTTTCTTTTTTTGTTGAAGAAATAATCACGCGACTTATTTTCTTATGAGTGATGCTAGATCTACAATAGAAAATAAATTGTAATTCTATAATATTCTCATCCAAGAGTTATTTTTTTTCTAAAATTTTTTTTTTTATCAGATAATACCTATTGTTTAATAAAAAAACCTTCATTTATAATCTTTTCTGTTGAAGTATTTTGCAATCCAAAATGAATTATATTAATCCTGTAATACTCTCGTCTGAAAAATAATTTTTACCTTCTATCTTATTATTGTCATTTTTATTTCTATTTGGTTTTATTTTGCTACTCTATTTCTCTGTTTCTATTTGGTTTTATTTGGCAGAAATCAATTCTCTAGTTTGCAGTTTATCAATTTTACATGTGGAAGAAAATGCATGTTGTTGGAGCTTTACACCTGAATCATTTGTTCTCTTCTTGATGCTTCACACTTGAATGTGATTGAGCTATTTCATCCATGACTTCCCATGCAAACCTCTCAGTTTTGCATGACAAGTATATGTTTGGGAAAAATACAATGCAATTATAGTCTGCAACACATTCTTGACTCTCATTGACTGAAAAATTGCAATTTATGCATATATTACTATGCAACACTCAATCTGAGCTTCTTCGAAGGTCACCTAAAACCATACTAGCAGTTTTGCCCCCTTTTTTTTTTCTCACTATTTCTTACTCTCTCTCTCTCTCTCTCTCTCTCTCTCTCTCTCTCTCTTTCTTTTTTTTCCAGATCTTCTTATGTTCCGTTTGTTTTCTTCTTGATGCTTCACACCTGAATGTGATTGCGATATTTCATCAATGACTTCCTATGTAAACCTTCCAATTATGTTGCAAGACATGTATATTTTTGAGAAAATACATCGGGTTTATAGCTTGCAACACATTGTTGAAGCTCTCATTGATTGAAAAATTGCGATTTTGCAAGTGGCACAATTATAATGTGGCTTGGATGGCTGTATAGCAACCGCTACACAAGAAAATAAGCTCTTTAGCCAATTAAATAAGAAATATTTTTGTTGCCTGCCCCTTCGACTTTATGTATATGTGATGACTGATACTTCTTTTCCTGAACAATTTATGCTCTCTTTCATTTGCTTAGATTTTTTGGGGGGCGATGATGATACATAAAAATAGCAGCAATTTTGGACGGTCTTAGGCAATTAATTACTAGTTGGGCAATGTTGGCACGCGAATAAAGAACTGATAATTGGATGGCTTTTACCAACCAACTAGTTTTCATTGTTCGCTGCTCATTTGGAGAAAATGTACGATATAACCTGCATCTGATGTTTTTGCTCCAAATCGGATTCCTTCTTAGGAGCGGTTTTTTTTTATTCCTTGGGCTCACTGGTTGTGCATGTTACCTGAGCATAAAAACTGTGCTAAATAGGAACCTATAATCATCACTTCTTTTCATGCCCCTATTTTCTTAAAAATCATAATTACTTTGTGTTCCTCTCTTTTTCTCTATTTATTATGAATGCATCGTTCT
Source organism: Tillandsia fasciculata (assembly GCA_029168755.2). Taxonomy (NCBI): domain Eukaryota; kingdom Viridiplantae; phylum Streptophyta; class Magnoliopsida; order Poales; family Bromeliaceae; genus Tillandsia; species Tillandsia fasciculata. The sequence continues at coordinate 4,244,589 of CM054937.1, read as the reverse complement.
TACTCTATTCTTTTCTTCATGTTTGCATTTCATGTTGGCTTAAACTTAGACGAACAAATTATGCATGAGATAAAATATTATCTCAGCATCTTACCTATTTTTATGTTATCTTTTTAATTGAACACAAGCATTTGATTTCTTTGCCATCAAACTTATAAATTTGTATATAATGTACTTGCAATGACATTAGTCTTTACTCTTTACTAAACAAACCAATAGAATGAATTCATTCTACACATTCCCTGTAGTATATTAGTTGTTGGAATATCTACCCTTCTCGATAAAATAGTGGAAAATTCATGTGAATCCTACTTTTGTTAACTCATGGTGAGCACACTTTGGATGGCGTGGCCTACACGTAGACGGTTGTTCTGATCTACCTTCATTTTCGCTCCAGTTTACAAAGTACTCTTTTCATAATTAAAGACTGGTTGTCTCTCTGATCTACCTCTATTTTCACTGCAGTTTACAAAATACTCTTTTCGGTAACCAATTGCTCCTTGCCCAATAATGATACATGAAAAAAAAAGACTTTTGATTTCCTACTTTTTCTTTGGATTGAATAGAGAAATGATCTGAGCCTCATATTTTTACTCTTTTTTTTAACCAAATGAAAGAGTTGGTATTTTTGTGAATCTGTGTTTTACCGTATTTCTATCTGTGTTGGTATCTAAATTTCAAATATAACATACAATTGCATCCTCATTTCTCTTCCTCATTACTAAATGCATTCGACACCTAAGCACTTACTTTCTATATGTGTAGACCCCCAGGTCATACTTCTTAAGCAACAAATATATAGATAGCTTTTTGTAAGATTGATATATAAATATGTATGAGTGTGCACACACACGCAGTGTGCCCAGTGATGCCAAACAAATTCAATCTGGACAAAACGAAGGTAGAGAAATAACTCGATCCTCAATTCTTTACTTGCTAATTTCTATCTTTTCACCCAATCATTCGTCTTCAGTTGTTATGTTATGTATAATTTGGATTTTTTTATCTAAATTTCAGTCTTCTATTTACTTTTAGAATTGAACGAGGTTTACTATTTGTTCAGTTTCATATTTTTTTTCTCTATTATTCTATAGTTTTTCTCTACTACTCTATAACTTACAGTGTTTAGATTTAATTCCTTCAGTTCTCCCTTTGAGTTACTATTTTTGTTTTCATATCAAATTTTTGTATCCTGTGATGACTCTACTACAACCCTGATACTTCTTTTCCTGTAGAATTTAAGCTCTTTTTCATTTGCTTTGTTTTTTGGAGGGGCGATGATGATACATAAAAATGACAACAATTTTGGACTGCGGATCCCCGGCTGCACGGGCAGTTCTGCGAGGAGGAGATGGCGTGGATGCTGATCGTCGGCCTCAGCTGCAGCCACCCTGACAGCAAGAAAAGGCCGAGAATGAGGAAGGCCATCAGAATACTGCACGGCACAGCGCCGCTGCCATCCCTACCAGCTCGGAAGCCGGCTGTCAGGCTGCTGTCTCAGTAGCCGCTGCAGGCTTCGTCGTCGACAACCGCCAAAGATATGTGCTCCCAATCATCCGGTGATGCTAGCACTGCCTACTTCAGTTGCAGCTAATGGAGCACGTATATGAATGTATATTCAAATGTGATAAATAAATTGCCTGTTTAGCACTCAAACAATGAGGCCAGTGTGATATTCCACTGATACTTTAATATATTATAATTTTTTACTCAAATTTTTAAATTTACTATAATTAAATTTTATAATATAATTTGGTTGGACTAAATATTAATATTTTATTAATATAAATATAATATAATAATATTGTGATTGATAATGCGCGAATAATCAAAATATCATATTATTTTTATATTACTGATGCGTTAATAATTATTATGTCATGTCATTTTTATATTATCGATATATTAATATTTAGTTAATTAAATTGAATTATAAAATTAAAAATAATTTTAAAAATTTAAATAGAAAATTATAATAAATTAAAATTTAAAAAACATTGGATCTTAAAAAAAATATTTGTAACAACTACCAAAAACATTGATAGATCTTAAAAAAAAAAAAAAAAAAAAAAAAAAAAAAAAACATTGGATCATACAGTATCTGATGTTCAATTAGAGATTCTTTGCCTTTATTTGTAGTCTTTTTTGTTTTTTTGTTGAAGAAATAATTACGCCACTTATTTTTTGATGAGTGATACAATCGAAAATAAATTGTAATTTCATAATATTCTTATCCAAAAGTTATTTTTTAAAACAAAAAAAAAATAGTTTTTTTTATCGGATAATACCTAATGTTTAATCAAAAAGCTTATAATCTTTTTTGTTGAAATATTTTGCAATCCAAAATAAATTATATATATATATATATATATATATATATATATATATATATATATATATATATATATAAGAGAAAGATAGCATACTAAACTAGGCTTCGAACACGGTATCTCGGATATCGACCATCTCTTTTGCCACTTGCACTAGAAACGATTGATCAAAAAATAAATAAAAAGATATTACTATTTTATCAAAAAATAAACGGTTGTCCAAAATAAATTATATTAATCCTGTAATACTCTTATTTGATAACTAATCTTTATCTACTATTTTAACATTAATTGTCCTTCTTTTTTTTTTTCAAACCAAATAGGTATTAGTACTTGGATGAGTGAGAGTAGAAATTACTTTTTTTTTTAAAAAAAAAAATCATTTATCATAGACTTTTGCTGCATTGCTGTGGTGTGTTTCATTGAATGAGTCAGCAAGGGGATGGTTTTCAAAACATGTAATCTTACTCTCTTGCGATGTGATCAATAGGTCACTGACCATATTTGGCTAGTTATTCTATATTTTTGTAAAACAAAAAAACTAAAAATTGATAAAAGATTACTCTATATATATATATATATATATATATATATATATATATATATATATATATATATATATATATATATAGAGAGAGAGAGAGAGAGAGAGAGAGAGAGAGAGAGAGTTAGGTTGGAATATTATTAATAGCACCAAGTAATTGGTGCTATCAATTTTTTAGCACTTAGATTAAGAAATATGCAGTTAGAATAATAGTAGTACCCTAGGGTTTCGTTGGTTGGTTGAATAGTAAAAGTTTTAGGAGACCGCTATAATCTCAACCGCACATTCTTTCATTCAAAGGCTGATAACTTGGTAGTACTAATTGTTTGGTACTATCGATAGTATTCCAGCCGGACTCTCTCTAGAGAGAGAGAGCAGAGCTTATATATAAAAGTACAAGCCCAACTATGTTTGTGAATTTTTTACCATTGAATTTGTATTAAGATTTGTGCTATTATAAAGTCAACTAAAGAGAGAGAAAAAGAAAGTACAATAGCACAAATCTCAATACAAATTCAATGGTAAAAAATTTACAAACATAATTGAATTTGTGCTTTTGAAAGTATATAAGCTCTACTATATATATATATATATATAGTCCGACTTCATGTCCATACCAAGAAAAGGCACCCTCTAGACCAACACTCAAATGATCTAGCTAACTGGCGACGTCCTTGTCCCGTTCCCATGCCTCACCGGCGGTAGATGGCTCTGAAAAATAACGATCACAAAAAAATAGAAACTTAAAGTAAATTTTCAGTATGTGTACAATCACCAAAATGACGCTTTACATTCACTCGATCCAAAGAAGGAATTAGTAGAATAATCACAGTAAATAATACATCTATTCCTACAATAAAAATGCAAGAAAGAAAGATACAATTACGATGCCTCAGATTTATATACAATATGCCACAATACTACACCATGTCATTGGTTTACTTGCTTGCCCCAAATTAACTCATCTTTAACCAACCTCTTAGTTTGGTTTTACTTCTTACAATATAATTCATGGAGAGACGAAGGCAATCAACATCCCTCCAATCCATGGGTACTTAATGTCGAAGGTTGTTGTAAAATGAGGGTGAAAAATATTAATGATAATTTTACAAACATTTGATAGGCAATTTTATAATTCACACTCTAAACACCCAAATGGTGATCCAAGCACCAGAGCAGTAGCAATAAAAATTAAACCACAAGAACGCATTGATTTTACGTGGTTTAGTTATGCCTATATCCGCAGGAGAACAAACAAAGAAGTTTTCACTATCATATCATAAAGATTATGAGATACAAATAGGAGAAATATCACCTTTCCTCAAAGATAAAAAAAAAACTCCAACAATCTCTAATTCTATAGAAATGATGCAAATCACACATCACAAGGAAGATCTTACCTTCTTCTTGATAGAACAAAGATAAAACCAAAACCCTAGGGTTTTCTCTTTTTCCCACTTCTTTTTCTCTCTATATATTTTTCTTAATATTCTAATCACCCCTACTTTAGGTTTTAAAAGATAAAGCTATTAAATATGAGTCGTTGGATCAAAAAAATTATGATCCAAAGGTTTACAAATAAGAGGCCCAAATATATAATCAGAAAATATAAAAAAATAGAAGATTTGACTTCACCAAATTATATAGCCCAAATAATAAGGCCCAATGTAATTAAATTAACAATCTCCCACTTGAAGACAAATATCCATCCATCAAATAAGCTTAATCACAATGCATTGTTCTCCAACCACTCCATCTACGTCTCGATCCGGAGTGCTTCCTACAAATTTTGAGCTTTTTCGTAAGAATAACCTTTGTCAATATATCCGCAAGGTTTTTCTTTGTCAATATGTCGGCCAATCACAGCGTGCCATGTGTCACAGACAAGCCGCACACCTTGACGCCGCCCGACCAATCAGAGGCTGACACGTGGCAGTCGGAATCTTCGGTGCTCCCGGTGCACGCAAAACCTGTGGACCGCCCGCCAGCGCGCCAGCCCGCGCCTGCCCGCGGCCCTGCTCCGCCGCTGCGCTGCTGTGCTCCGCCGTGCGCCGCCGCCCGCAGCCGCCGCCGGTCGCCGGAACAGTATTTTCCGGCGGCTGGAGTTACTGTTCCGGTGAACAGTAATTTGGGCCGAAAAAAATAAAGTGAATACACCGTTTTGATCGTTTTCGCGCGCTGAGTCCAAATCCGCCGTCCGTTTTGCCAAATTCTCATCCGAAATTTTGCCGAAAGCCCCCGGAAAAGCCCACTTGCTCCGTTTTTCGTGCCGAATCCATTTCTGAGGTCCGTTTTCGATACTACAAGCTCCAATACACTATGTAAGCTTCCTATAGTCACTATTAATGCTACAAAAATCTCTACAAAAGTCTGGATCATCACATAGTTTGTTACATAATAATTGGGTTTAAATATTTTGGGCCGATGGTTTAGACCCAACAAGTTATTATTGCTAGTGAATCGGATCGTTATATATATATATATATATATGTAGAGAGAGAGAGAGAGAGAGCTTATATGCTTTTAAAAGTACAAGCACATTCATACTTGTGAATTTTTTACCATTAAATTTGTATTGAAATTTATATTTTTTATTTTATCATTTTTATTTTTTAGTTGACTTTACAAAAATACAAATTTCAATACAAATCCAATAATAAATAATGCACAAGCATGATGAACTTGTACTTTTAAAAATATATAAGCTCTACTATATATATATATATATATATATATATATATATATATATATATATATATATATATATATATATATATATATATATATAGTCCAGCTAGAATACTATCGATAGCACCAAGTACCAAGCAATTGGTGCTATCAAGTTTTTAGCCCTTGGATTAAAATATGTGCGGTTGGGATTATAGCGGGGCCTAATATTTTTACTATTCAACCAACCACCCGCTAAACCCTAGGGGACCACTATTATCCTAACCGCACATTTTTTAATCCAACGGCTACACCCACTAAACCCAAGGGACCACTATTATCCTAATCGCACATTTTTTAATCCAATAGTTAAAAACTTGATAGCACCAATGACTTGGTGCTGTTGATAGTATTCCACTCTAATTATATATATATATATATATATATATATATATATATATATATATATATATTATATATATATATATATAAAATTGAGATTTTATATTTTTAAAAGTACTAAGTTATTGGTGCTGGTAGATTTTAAGTCTTTGGATAAAAAGATGCGTAATTAGGATGATAGTGGCCCCCTTGAGTTAAGTGAGTGGTTAGTGGAATAGAATAATCTAAAAAATAAAATTAGTCAAAAAAAAGTAGATCTAACGGTAGAAAACTTACAAACACAAATTACTTGGTGCTTGTACAAACATAATAGCCGAATTATATATATATATATATATATATTACTTTATTCTTTCCAACACTATTTTTTTATTTTTTAAAAAATAATTTAATTTTCATCCAAATAATTTTTTTTTTTATTTTTATATTTTATTTGTTCCAATAATAAACAGTTTTTGTTTATGTTTAAATCAAACAATTTCTAAAATACTATGTAACGTGCACATAATAACCACGTGTCTCATTTTAGTGCTCTTTAAAAAAAAAAAAAAAAAAAAAACGAAATCCTCCTACAGTATAGCCCCATTCTCTATTAACATGTTAGGAACAAAAATTGTAGCGCACCACCCCTTTTCTACCAGCAATTCAATAGTTACTATTTCAACTTATTCATTTAGGCGTGTTTGAGTTTTGAATTGCTGGGGGTGGTATATGGATAGCAAATATACCTTCTATTCAGCCAAACGCTAATCTTTTTTGCCAAAAAAAAATATCCCGGTCAAACCGGGTAATTCTCATTGTTTAGAGAATTACCCGTTTAATTAATTCCCTCCAACCATTAGAATTAGGCTATTCCGATGGTAAACCAAAATTTATATCTTCCCATTTTTCCTTTCTCACTGCCCAAAATTTTAAATTTCAAAATTAAAAATAAAAATTTAAAATTTAAAATTTCAAAATTAAAATTTAAAATTTAAAATTTAAAATTTAAAATTTAAAATTTAAAATTTAAAATTTAAAATTTTAAAATTTAAAATTTAAAATTTAAAATTTAAAATTTAAAATTTAAAATTTAAAATTTAAAATTTAAAATTAAAAAATTTAAATTTTAAATTTCAAAATTAAAAATAAAAATTAAAAATTAAAAATTTCAAAATTAAAACTTAAAATTTAAAAATTAAAATTAAAATTTAAAATTTAAAATTTAAAATTTAAAATTTAAAATTTAAAATTTAAAATTTAAAATTTATATTTTAAAATTTAAAATATAAAATTTAAAAATTCAAATATAAAAATTAAAATTTAAAATTTAAAATTTAAAAATTAAAATTTAAAATTTAAAAATTAAAATATAAAAATTAAAAATTAAAATTTAAAATATAAAATATAAAATTTAAAATTTAAAAATTAAAATTAAATAAAATTTTAAAAATTAAAATTTAAAATTTAAAATTTAAATTTTAAAATTTTAAATTTTAAATTTTAAATTTTATATTTTAAATTTTATATTTTATATTTTATATTTTAAATTTTAAATTTTAAATTTTATATTTTATATTTTAAAAACTTAAAATTCCAAAAATATAGATTTTACCTGTGTTGTACATCATTGTATATTGATTGTACAATAATGTAAAATGTGTTGGCTATTTATTTATGGGTTAAAAATAGGTCCAACTTCCTGCCCGTGACAATAGGCCCAGGAGACTAATAAGTTGAGTTGGGTGAGCCCAATAAGTTGAGTGGGGCTGCGGTCCACAATAGACCTAACGGCAAGAGGCCCAACAATAGACCCAACGTCCAGGTGGGTTGAGTCCGATCGAGACCCGTGGGCGCTGTGTCTTTACGCTTTAAGTGAATTGGTTGCGTATTTCTAACAGCTCGAGCTTTTGGGATTAATGGTTAGCGCCAACGATCCGACAAGTGGTATCAGAGCCAGTGGCACGGGTTCGATTCCCACACGGTGCAGGTGTTGGGGGGGGATTGTTGGCTATTTATTTATGGGTTAAAAATAGGTCCAACTTCCTGCCCGTGACAATAGGCCCAGGAGACTAATAAGTTGAGTTGGGTGAGCCCAATATGTTGAGTGGGGCTGCGGTCCACAATAGACCTAACGGCAAGAGGCCCAACAATAGACCCAACGTCCAGGTGGGTTGAGTCCGATCGAGACCCGTGGGCGCTGTGTCTGTACGCTTTAAGTGAATTGGTTGCGTATTTCTAACAGCTCGAGCTTTTGGAATTAATGGTTAGCGCCAACGATCCTACAAAATGCACTCATATATAAGGGCAAAGTTGGTATTTTGGATTACAAAATTCTACTTTTTCTATTATTCTTCTCCAATTTGAAAAAATTTACCAAACAATATTTGTTTTATTCAATAGAATAGGATGGAATATTGCCAAACACAAAATTCATTTTATTCCTTTTTATTCTAGAATATAATAGAATTATGAGAATAAAAAAATTAATTCTCCTCAAAATTATCCTATTTCCAAACGCAGCCTTAGATAAGGGGGGAATAACCCCCTTATCCCCGATTTCATTCCCAAACGAAAATAACAGCAATAAGAATTGCAAAATCTCATCATTACACTTATTTCGATATAAGTTGGGAATATCAATTTCCAACCTGAGGCGGAATAAGGCGGAATTGTACTTTGCACGAGAATCGAGAAAATCCATATATATAGGGCTCTCTCTCTCTTTTCCCTCTCTCTCTCTCTTCTCTCTGGGTTCCATTCTTTTTTTTTTTTTTTTTTTTTTTTTTCCTTTTTTTTTTGCATACTAATAAAAATTAGTTTTTTTTTTTTTTTTTTTTTAATTTTTAAATTTTAAAAGAATATTAAATTTTATTTTTTTAAATTTTTAAATTTTTATTTTTTTTTTTTAATCTAAAAATTTTTTTTTTAAAATTTAAAAATTTTATTTAATTTATTTTTGAAAAAAAAAAATTAATTTTAATTTCAAATTTTTTAAAATTAAAAAATTTTATACAATTATTTTATAAATTTTTTAAAATTTATATAAATTTAAAAATTAAAATTTAAAAATTAATTTTTATTTACTCTCACTTAAAATTTTTACTCCCACTTAAACTTTAATTTTTATTATGTATTTTTAAAAATTTATATAAATTTAAAAATTAAAATTTTTACTCCTATTTAAACTTTAATTTAAAGGATAAAATAGTCAAAACACAAAATTATACCCTCTCAATTCTTCGTATTCCTCTATACCCAACCAAACACAATTTTTTCTTATTCTTCTTATTCTTCATATTCCTATATAATTTACCAAACACAATTTTCTTTAAATCCGGTATAACTCTTAAACCGAACAAAACGCAAATTTACACTAGTTCCTGCTAAAACCATATCTTATATCTATCCCCGGTATAATTAAATTTTTCTTATCCCCGCACCAAACGCAGCCTTAATATGTAGTGATATAACAGGAGGTGAAGTTATAGTTTGTGTACAAGGGGGTGTTTATAGAGAGAGAGAGAGAGAATTGAACTTTTATGTTTGTAAAAGTACAAGTTATTGATACTTTTAGATTTTTAGATCTTAGATGAAAAGATGTATGGTTAGGATAATGGTGGGTCTCTTAGATTAAGTTGTTGGTTGGTGAAATAGAATGCTTTAAGAGATGAAATTAATCAAAAGAGTAGATTTAACGGTAGAAAATTTATAAACACCAATTACTAAATGCTTGTATAAGTATACTAGCATATATATATATATATATATATATATATATATATATATATATATATATATATATATATATATATATATATATATATATAGTAGAATTTATATATTTTCAAAAATATAAGCTTATTTATATTTGTGAATTTTTCACTATTAAATTTGTATTGGGATTCGTATTATTGTAAAAGCATTTAATAAGAGAGAGAAAGAAAGTATAATTATACAAATTTAATGGTGAAAAATTCACAAGTATGGATGAACTTATACTTTTCAAAATATAAAAGCTTTATTATATATATATATATATATATATATATATATATTTGCTATAAAAATATTTTCGTTCGTTTGTTTTTAAGAAAAAATTAAATTTCTGTGAAAAATCTTTTTTGCCAAATACAAATTTTCAAAATTTTTCAAAATAGCAAACACCTCCAAAAAGAAGATCGACTTAGTATTGGAAAGAAACAAGTAAACAATAAAGATCTTAGTTTATCATAAATTTTACAATGAATAGATCATAACACATTAATCCATAGTCCATTAGTGGTGCAATTTATACTTCTAAACCTTTCTCAATCCTTGTCTTAAACTGACAAAAATCAGCAAGAAAAGAGAACCATTCATTCATTCATTAGTATAACTCTTGTGTTCATGTGTGGTGATAATTTAAGTAACTTTTACTCCTTGGTATCTAAGGATTTCCCCAATAAGCTCACCTTTTCCTGAACCCACATATCTCCCACATATCTCACCATTTCTTATGAATAAAAAGGTGGGCACCTCCACCACATCCATGGCCTTGAGAAATTCCATGCAACTCTCGTTCTCGTCGCCGTTCATCCTTGCAAACACCACCACGTCCGCCATCGACCTAGATAGCTTTACCACCGTCGGATACACCTATTGAATATAAAATTTTAATATGTTATATTCGCACTTGTGACTTAATTTTCAACTGTTTGGATCGATATACCATAGTTAATACATACTTTTATTTAAAAGAGTGACGCTTGAATTGATAGGAGAGTTTTTTTCAACAGCCACATTCTAGTGGCAGAATCAAAAGTCCAAATTGTAATTTTTGTCGTTAAGGCTTAAAGTTTTATTTTTGTTTTTCTTTGCGGTCGAAAGTTGAATTTTCATATTTGTCTTTGCAAAACATTATAATGAATAAGATCATTAATGTTAAAAATAAGATAAAAGTAGAACTGTGACATTCTAATAATTTCACATAGGATGGAATGGAGGTCTAGACGGTGGGAGTTTATAACACCCCAACAATTTTACATCGGATGAAAATAAATTTGTGATTAGGTATATAAGAAATATGAATACTGGTAATGATAACTGGACTTAAGTGTTTTGGGCTGTGCTTTGGGCCAACGAATTATTATTGCTAGTGGGCCGGGTCGTTACATTTGGTAACAGAGCCAATCACCAGTGCGACGAGTTTCGGCTGAGCATAGGTTAAATGACAGGGCGAGCAAGACATGTCTCACATCGTCTCTGATCTGACCTAAGTCTAGATGACAGGACTAACAAGACAAGTTTTACATCGCCTAGTGATTTTAGGTTGTGTGTGTTTGGATTGACAAGAACGTCAGGTCTAAACGGAAAAGTCTGAATAGTCCCAAATCTAATAATAACTGGACTTAAATATTTTGGACTGTGATTTTAGACTGTGTGTGTTTGGGTTTGACGAAAAATCTATAGACATGCCCCAATAGTCCACATCTAATAATAACTGGATTTAAATATATATAGCGTAGGAGTAATATACTCTTATGAGTATAAATCCCTTTGTATTCATAATTTTTTCACCCTTAGATGAAATAATGTACGGTTAGGATGATAGTGGTCCTCCTAAGATTTACTAGGTTGTTGGGTTAATAGTAAAAATCTTAGAAACTATTATAATCCTAATCGTATATTTCTTCATCCAAGAAATAAAAATTTATAAGTAAAAAAAAATTTTTACCCATAACATATAGCAGCCGGACTATATATATATATATATATATATATATATATATATTATAATATATATATATACTAGCTAGAACAATCCTAGCTATAGAAAATTTCTAGGTATAAGATTTGCAGGTAATGCAATGTGTAGTGCGGATTTTGCAGCAAGATATATAGTAGTAGTAGTAGCAGTGTTTTTATGTACCTTGACGCAGGGTCCGCATGCTTGAGGCCGACGGTCGAGCACACGAGGAGCTTATGCCGGCAGGGCCGCGGTGGTCGTCGATAGGCGGTCGGCGTCGGCCTGCGATTGCAGCTGCACGACGGCTGAGTGGCTGTCCCCGATAGAAGTCACATCTTGTTCGGCAAGCCGATCAGCCGATCCCCTCCTCGTCGTGCACTTTCTCCATTCCCTTGTAAAGCCGAAGTGTGGACGCGTCGATGCCCTCGCGCCGGCACAGCGCGCGCGTCTGCTCCGACTAATCCCCCATCACCAGCAGGAAGTCGACATCCCCGCACGCCCTGCTCAGCTCCCACCACGAACGGGTACATCTGCCGCTGTTCGCGCTGTGGCTCGCTGCATACTCTACCACCACCAGCCGGTTCTTCGCCGACCGCAGCGCCTCGTCGAACTCCCTAATGCTGTGCACCTGCACCACTTCAAACTCTCCATATTAAGCGAAAGTTCAGCTTAGATTTATTTTCCGTATCATTTTTTAAATTTTAAAGAATTCATTTTTGATTAAAAATTATAGTGACCTTGGCTACGTTTAACAGAAATGCGATGCGATTTTTACGAATAATTTTTCTAAATTTTCGGTAATTTTTTTTTTACTATTTTTTTTTTTGGCTAAATTTTTATGATGATTAACAAATAATTAAATAGAAGTGGTAAGAAAAAGCAGCAAATTTTAATTAAAAAAATAATTTTTTCTACATTTCAAATAAAATATATATGCTATATTTTTAGTTATTTTAGAATAAAAATTTTTTTACTAGTCAATATGATCGGTAAAAAAAAAATCTTCATTTTTTAATGGATGAGAAGTATATTATATACCCATTTGATAGCATTGTTTATTTAAATCTCTAAGATAAGGACTTTAAATGAGTTAGTATTCCAAGTTCGGATTAAATTGAAATGTTTACTAAAAGGTTTAGAAAAATGCAACTGTACATTTTATAATGAGTGTGCATTATACTCCCACCGATTCATGGGATGGAATAAATTGTTATCAGTCACTTCAAAATGACTGATGGCTAAGTCCTCTACACCCTTTCAGAATATATGAATAAAAAATTGCTCAAAGGTTTAAGGACCAAAATGTCAATCCAAATGTTTGTAGTACCATAAATGCGACTTGCCTCAAGGTTTTTTTTTTGAGAAAAGGCAGCATGCTGCCGCTTCATTCATAGGGTA
>CM054937.1:4114739-4231440 GCA_029168755.2 Tillandsia fasciculata | reverse complement strand
AAAAATCATTTATCATAGACTTTTGCTGCATTGGATGTGGTGTGTTTCATTGAATGAGTCAGCAAGGGGATGGTTTTCAAAAACATGTAATCTTACTCTCTTGCGATGTGATCAATAGGTCACTGACCATATTTGGCTAGTTATTCTATATTTTTGTAAAACAAAAAACTAAAAATTGATAAAAGATTACTCTATCTATATATATATATATATATATTATATATATATCATATATATATTATATATATATATATATATATATATATAGGAAGAGAGTAGCGAGAGAGCAGAGAGGAGAGGAGAGAGTTTTAGGTTGGAATATTATTAATAGCACCAAGTAATTGGTGCTATCAATTTTTTAGCACTTGGATTAAGAAAATGCAGTTAGAATAATAGTAGTACCCTAGGGTTTCGTTGGTTGGTTGATAGTAAAAGTTTTAGGAGACCGCTATATCTCAACGCACATTCTTTCATTCAAAGGCTGATAACTTGGTAGTACTAATTGTTTGGTACTATCGATAGTATTCCAGCCGGACTCTCTCTAGAGAGAGAGAGAGCAGAGATTATATATAAAAGTACAAGCCCAACTATGTTTGTGAATTTTTTACCATTGAATTTGTATTAAGATTTGTGCTATTATAAAGTCAACTAAAGAGAGAGAAAAAGAAAGTACCATAGCACAAATCTCAATACAAATTCAATGGTAAAAAATTACAACATAATTGAATTTGTGCTTTTGAAAAGTATATAAGCTCTACTATATATATACATATATATATATATATATATATATATATATATATTATATATATATATATATATAGTCCGACTTCATGTCCATACCAAGAAAAAGGCACCCTCTAGACCAACACTCAAATGATCTAGCTAACTGGCGACGTCCTTGTCCCGTTCCCATGCCTCACCGGCGGTAGATGGCTCTGAAAAATAACGATCACAAAAAAATAGAAACTTAAAGTAAATTTTCAGTATGTGTACAATCACCAAAATGACGCTTTACATTCACTCGATCCAAAGAAGGAATTAGTAGAATAATCACAGTAAATAATACATCTATTCCTACAATAAAAATGCAAGAAAGAAAGATACAATTACGATGCCTCAGATTTATATACAATATGCCACAATACTACACCATGTCATTGGTTTACTTGCTTGCCCCAAATTAACTCATCTTTAACCAACCTCTTAGTTTGGTTTTACTTCTTACAATATAATTCATGGAGAGACGAAGGCAATCAACATCCCTCCAATCCATGGGTACTTAATGTCGAAGGTTGTTGTAAAATGAGGGTGAAAAATATTAATGATAATTTTACAAACATTTGATAGGCAATTTATTAATTCACACTCTAAACACCCAAATGGTGATCCAAGCACCAGAGCAGTAGCAATAAAAATTAAATCACAAGAACGCATTGATTTTACGTGGTTTAGTTATGCCTATATCCGCAGGAGAACAAACAAAGAAGTTTTCACTATCATATCATAAAGATTATGAGATACAAATAGGAGAAATATCACCTTTCCTCAAAGATAAAAAAAAAACTCCAACAATCTCTAATTCTATAGAAATGATGCAAATCACACATCACAAGGAAGATCTTACCTTCTTCTTGATAGAACAAAGATAAAAACCAAACCCTAGGGTTTTCTCTTTTCCCACTTCTTTTTCTCTCTATATATTTCTTAATATTCTAATCACCCCTACTTTAGGTTTTAAAAGATAAAGCTATTAAATATGAGTCGTTGGATCAAAAAAATTATGATCCAAAGGTTTACAATAAGAGGCCCAATATATAATCAGAAAAATATAAAAAATAGAAGATTGACTTCACCAATTATATAGCCCAAATAATAAGGCCCAATGTAATTAAATTAACAATCTCCCACTTGAAGACAAATATCCATCCATCAAATAAGCTTAATCACAATGCATTGTTCTCCAACCACTCCATCTACGTCTCGATCCGGAGTGCTTCCTACAAATTTGAGCTTTTTCGTAAGAATAACCTTTGTCAATATATCCGCCAAGGTTTTTCTTTGTCAATATGTCGCCAATCACAGCGTGCCATGTGTCACAGACAAGCCGCACACCTTGACGCCGCCCGACCAATCAGAGGCTGACACGTGGCAGTCGGAATCTTCGGTGCTCCCGGTGCACGCAAAACCTGTGGACCGCCCGCCAGCGCGCCAGCCCGCGCCTGCCCGCGGCCCATGCTCCGCCGCTGCGCTGCTGTGCTCCGCCGTGCGCCGCCGCCCGCAGCCGCCGCCGGTCGCCGAACAGTATTTTCCGGCGGCTGGAGTTACTGTTCCGTGAACAGTAATTGGGCCGAAAAAAATAAAGTGAATACACCGTTTTGATCGTTTTCGCGCGCTGAGTCCAAATCCGCCGTCCGTTTTGCCAAATTCTCATCCGAAATTTTGCCGAAAGCCCCCGGAAAAGCCCACTTGCTCCGTTTTTCGTGCCGAATCCTTTCTGAGGTCCGTTTTCGATACTACAAGCTCCAATACACTATGTAAGCTTCCTATAGTCACTATTAATGCTACAAAAATCTCTACAAAAGTCTGGATCATCACATAGTTTGTTACATAATAATTGGGTTTAAATATTTGTGCCGATGGTTTAGACCCAACAGTTATTATTGCTAGTGAATCGGATCGTTATATATATATAATAATATAGTAGAGAGATAGAGCGAGAGAGAGAGAGAGAGCTTATATGCTTTTTAAAGTACAAGCACATTCATACTTGTGAATTTTTTACCATTAAATTTGTATTGAAATTTATATTTTTTATTTTATCATTTTTATTTTTTAGTTGACTTTACAAAAATACAAATTTCAATACAAATCCAATAATAAATAATGCACAAGCATGATGAACTTGTACTTTTAAAAATATATAAGCTCTACTATATATATATATATATATATATATATATATATATATATATAGTCCAGCTATACTATATATATATATATATAGATATATATATATAGTATTCTAGCTGGTGCTATAGATATATATTGGATATAAAATATGTGCTATATATAATATTATTAATTAACCAACCAGCTAAAGAGGGGACACTAATCTAACACAAATAGATAGCCCACAAAGGGACCACATTGGGCTATCAAGTTTTTTAGGACCCTTTGATTTAAATATGTGCGGTTGGTTATAGCGGGGCCTAATATTTTTACTATCCAACCAACCACCCGCTAAATATATAGGGGACCCCTATTTTCCTAACCGCACATTTTTTTTAATGCAACGGCTATACCCCCCTACCCAAGGGACCACTAGTATACTAATCGCACATTTTAATCCAATTAGTTAAAAACTTGATCGCACCAATGACTTGGTGCTGTTGATAGTATCCTCTAATATATATATATATATATATCTTATATTATCTATATATATATATAGATATATATATTTTATATATATAAAAGTGAGATTTTTTATATTTTTCTAAAAGTACTATGTAACGTGCACATAATATTCTCATTGGTGCTGGTAATTTTAAGTCTTTGGATTAAAAGGATGCGTAATTTAGGATGATAGTGGCCTCCCTTGAGTTAAGTGAGTGGTTAGTGGAATGAATAATCTAAAATAAAATTAGTCAAAAAAAAGTAGATCTAACGGTAGAAAACTTACAAACACCAAATACTATGGTGCTTGTACAAAACATAATAGCCGAATTTATATAAATATATATATATTTACTTTATTCTTTCCAACACTATTTTTTTATATTTAATTTAAAAATAATTTACTTTTCATCCATTAAATATTTTTTTTTTTATTTTTTATTTTATTTTGTTCCAATAATACAACAGTTTTTTGTTTTGTTTAATCAAACTGTTCTAACAAATAACTTGTAACGGCCATAATACCACGTTACTCATTTTAGTGCGCTTTAAAAAAAAAAAAAAAAAAAAAAAAAACGAATCCTCCTACAGTATAGCCCCATTCTCATTAACATGTTAGGAACAAAATTGTAGGCGCACACCGCCTTTTCCTACCAGCAATAATCAATCCAGTTTTCCTATTTCACCTTATTCATTTAGGCTGTGTTTGTTTTTGGAATTTGGGGGTATATATGCAAATAATACCTTCTATTCAGCCAAACGCTAATCTTTTTTGCCAAAAAAAAAATATCCCGGTCAAACCGGGTAATTCTCATTGTTTAGAGAATTACCGTTTAATTAATTCCCTCCAACCATTAAATTAGGCTATTCCGATGGTAAACCAAAATTATATCTTCCCATTTTTTTCTCCTTTCTCACCTCACTGCCCAAAATTTTAAATTTCAAAATTAAAATAAAAATTTAAAATTTTAAAATTTCAAATTAAAATTTATAAAATTTAAATTTTAAAATTTAAAATTAAATTTAAAATTTAAAATTTAAAATTTAAATTTTAATTTAAAATTTAAAATTTAAAATTTAAAATTTAAAATTTAAAATTTAAAATTTAAAATTTAAAATTAAAAAATTTAAATTTTAAATTTCAAAATTAAAAATAAAAATTAAAAATTAAAAATTTCAAAATTAAAACTTAAAATTTAAAAAATTTAAATTAAAATTTAAAATTTAAAATTTAAAATTTAAATTTAAAATTAAATTTAAAATTTAAAATTTATATTTTTTAACATTTAAAATATAAAATTTAAAATTCAAAATATAAAAATTAAAAATTTTAAAATTTAAAATTTAAAAATTAAAATTTAAATTAAAAATTAAAAATAAAAATTAAAATTAAAAATTAATATAAATATAAAATTAAAATTTCAAATTTAAATTAAAATTTTTTAAAATTAAAATTTTAAATTTAAATTTTTATTTTAAAATTTTAAATTTTAAATTTTAAATTTTAAATTTTAAATTTTATATTTTAAATTTTATATTTTTAAATTTTTGTTAAATTTTAAATTTTATATTTTAAATTTTAAAACTTAAAATTCCAAAAATATAGTTTTTACCTGTGTTGTACATCATTGTATATATGATTGTACAATAATGTAAAATGTGGTGGCTATTTATTTATGGGTTAAAAATAGGTCCAACTTCCTGCCCGTGACAATAGGCCCAGGAGACTAATAAGTGAGTTGGGTGAGCCCAATAAGTTGAGTGGGGCTGCGGTCCACAATAGACCTACGGCAGAGGCCCAACAAATAGACCCAACGTCCAGGTGGGTTTGAGTCCGATCGAGACCCGTGGGCGCTGTGTCTGTACGCTTTAAGTGAATTGGTTGCGTATTTCTAACAGCTCGAGCTTTTGGGATTAATGGTTAGCGCCAACGATCCGACAAGTGGTATCAGAGCCAGTGGCACGGGTTCGATTCCCACACGGTGAGGTGTTGGGGGGGGGATTGTTGGCTATTTATTTATGGGTTAAAAATAGGTCCAACTTCCTGCCCGTGACAATAGGCCCAGGAGACTAATAAGTTGAGTTGGGTGAGCCCAATATGTTGAGTGGGGCTGCGGTCCACAATAGACCTAACGGCAAGAGGCCCAACAATAGACCCAACGTCCAGGTGGGTTGAGTCCGATCGAGACCCGTGGGCGTGTGTCTGTACGCTTTAAGTGAATTGGTTGCGTATTTCTACAGCTCGAGCTTTTGGAATTAATGGTTAGCGCCAACGATCCTACACAAATGCACTCATATATAGGGCAAAGTTGGTATTTTGGATTACAAAATTCTACTTTTTCTATTATTCTTCTTCCAAGTTGAAAAAATTTACCAAACAATATTTGTTTTTTCATAGAATAGGATGGCATATTGCCAAAAACAAAATTCATTTTATCCTTTTTATTCTAGAATATAATAGAATTATGAGAATAAAAAAATCTAATTCTCCTCAAAATTATCCTATTTCCAAACGCAGCCTTAGATAAGGGGGGGAATAACCCCTTATCCCCGATTCATTCCCAAACGAAATACAGCAATAAGAATTGCAAAATCTCATCATTAACACTTATTTCGATATAAGTTGGGAATATCAATTTCCAACCTGAGGCGGAATAAGGCGGAATTGTACTTTGCACGAGAATCGAGAAAATCCGATATATAGGTGCTCTCTCTCTCTTCTTTCCCTCTCTCTCTTTTCTCTCTCTCTCTCTTACATGGGTTCCATTCTTTTTTTTTTTTCTTTTTTTTTTTTTTCCTTTTTTTTTGCATACTAATAAAAATTAGTTTTTTTATTTTTTTAAATAGAATTTTTAAATTTAAAAGATATTTAAATTTATAATTTTAAATTTTAAAATTTTTATTTTAAAATTTTTAATTTTTTAACTTATTTTTTAATAAATCTAAAAATTTTATTTATTTTCATTTTTGAAAAAAAAAAAATATTAATTTCAAATTTTAAAATTTATACAATTATTTTATAAATTTTTTAAAATTTATATAAATTAAAAAACTTAAAATTTAAAATTAATTTTTATTTACTCTCACTTAAAATTTTTACTCCACTTAAACTTTAATTTTTATTTTATTTTAAAAATTTATATAAATTTAAAAATTAAAATTTTTTACTCCTATTTAAACTTTAATTTAAGGATAAAATAGTCAAAACACAAAATTATACCCCCAATCTTCTATTCCTTATTACCCAACCAAACACAATTTTTCTTATTCTTCTATTCTTCATATTCCTATATAATTTACCAAAACAAATTTTCTTTAAAATCCGGTATAACTCTTAACCGAACAAAACGCAAATTACACTAGTTCCTGCTAAAACCATAGCTTATAATCTATCCCCGGTATAATTTAAATTTTTTCTTATCCCCGCACCAAAGCAGCCTTAAATATGTAAGTATATAACAGGAGGTGAAGTTATAGTTTGTGTACAAGGGGGTTTTATTTCCTTGAATTTATATAATATAAAGAGAGAGAGATAGACAGAGAGACGAGAGAGAGAGAGAGAGAGAATTGACACTTTTATGTTTGTACAAGTACAAGTTATTGATACTTTTAGATTTTAGATCTTAGATGAAAAGAGTATGGTTAGGATTAATGGTGGAAGTCTCTAGATTAAGTTGTTGGTTGGTGAAATAGAATGCTTTAAGAGATGAATTAATCAAAAGAGTAGATTTAAACGTAGAAAATTTATAACACACCATTACTAAATGCTTGTATAAGTATACTAGCATATATATATATATATATCTATATATATATATATATATATATATATATATATATATATATATATAATATATATATATATATAGTAGAATTTATAATTTTCAAAAATATAAGCTTATTTATATTTGTGAATTTTTCACTATTAAATTTGTATTGGGATTCGTATTATTGTAAAAAGCATTTAAATAAGAGAGAGAAAGAAAGTATAATTATACAAATTTAATGGTGAAAAATTCCACAATATGGATGAACTTATACTTTTCAAAATATAAAAGCTTTATTTATATATTATATATCTATATATATATATATATTTATATTATATAATATATTGCTATAAAAATATTTTCGTTCGTTTGTTTTTAAGAAAAAATTAAATTTCTGTGAAAAATCTTTTTTTGCCAAATACAAATTTTTCAAAATTTTTCAAAATAGCAAACACCTCCAAAAAGAAGATCGACTTAGTATTGGAAAGAAACAAGTAAACAATAAAGATCTTAGTTTATCATAAATTTTACAATGAATGATCATAACACATTAATCCATGTCCATTAGTGGTGCAATTTATCTTCTAAACCTTTCTCATCCTTGTCTTAAACTGACAAAATCAGCAAGAAAAGAGAACCATCATTCATTCATTAGTATAATCTTGTGTTCATGTGTGGTGATAATTTAGTAACTTTTACTCCTGGTATCTAAGGATTTCCCAATAAGCTCACCTTTTCCTGAACCCCACAAATATCTCCCACATATCTCACCATTTCTATGGATAGAAAAAGGTGGGCACCCTCCACCACTCCATGGCCTTGAGAAATTCCATGCAACTCTCGTTCTCGTCGCCGTTCATCCTTGCAAACACCACCACGTCCGCCATCGACCTAGATAGCTTTAACCACCGTCGATACACCTATTGAATATAAAAATTTTAATATGTTATATTCGGCACTTGTGACTTAATTTTTAACTGTTTGGATCGATATACGATAGTTAATACATACTTTTATTTAAAAGAGTGACGCTTGAATTGATAGGAGAATTTTTTTCAACAGCCACATTCTCGCGGCAGAATCAAAAGTCCAAATTGTAATTTTTGTGGTTAAGGCTTAAAGTCTTATTTTTGTTTTTCTTTGCGGTCGAAAGTTGAATTTTCATATTTGTATTTGCAAAACATTATAATGAATAAGATCATTAATGTTAAAAACAAGATAAAAGTAGAACCGTGACACCGTAATAATTTCACCTGGAATGGAATGGAGGTCTAAACAGTGAGAGTCTATAACATTCTAATAATTCCACATCGGATGAAAATAAATTTGTGATTAGGTATATAAGAAATATGAATACTGGTAATGATAACTGGACTTAAGTGTTTTGGGCTGTGCTTTGGGCCAACGAATTATTATTGCTAGTGGGCCGGGTCGTTACATTTGGTAACAGAGCCAATCACCAGTGCGACGAGTTTCGGCTGAGCCTAGGTCTAAATGACAGGGCTAGCAAGACATGTCTCACATCGTCTAGTGATCTTGACCTAAGTCTAGATGACAGGACTAACAAGACAAGTTTTACATCGCCTAGTGATTTTAGGTTGTGTGTGTTTGGATTGACAAGAACGTCAGGTCTAAACGGAAAAGTCTGAATAGTCCCAAATCTAATAATAACTGGACTTAAATATTTTGGACTGTGATTTTAGACTGTGTGTGTTTGGGTTGACGAAAAATCTATGACACCCCAATAGTCCCACATCTAATAATAACTGGATTTAAATATATATAGCGTAGGAGTAATATACTCTTATGAGTATAAATCCCTTTGTATTCATAATTTTTTCACCCTTAGATGAAATAATGTACGGTTAGGATGATAGTGGTCCTCCTAAGATTTACTAGGTTGTTGGGTTAATAGTAAAAATCTTAGAAACTATTATAATCCTAATCGTATATTTCTTCATCCAAGAAATAAAAATTTTATAAGTAAAAAAATTTTTACCCATAACATATAGCAGCCGGACTATATATATATATATATATATATATATATATATATATATATATATATATATAACTAGCTAGAACAATCCTAGCTATAGAAAATTTCTAGGTATAAGATTTGCAGGTAATGCAATGTGTAGTGCGGATTTTGCAGCAAGATATATAGTAGTAGTAGTAGCAGTGTTTTGATGTACCTTGACGCAGGGTCCGCAATGCTTGAGGCCGACGTCGAGCACGAGGAGCTTGCCGGCAGGGCCGCGGTGGTCGTCGATAAGGCGGTCGGCGTCGGCCTGCGATTGCAGCTGCACGACGGCTGAGTGGCTGTCCCCGTAGTAGAGCACATCTTCGGCAAGCCGATCAGGGCCGATCCCCTCCTCGTCGTGCACCTTCTCCATTCCCTTGTAGAAGCCGAAGTGTGGGACGCGGTCGATGCCCTCGCGCCGGCACAGCGCGCGCGTCTGCTCCGACTCGTCCCCCATCACCAGCAGGAAGTCGACATCCCCGCACGCCCTGCTCAGCTCCACCACGAACGGGTACATCTGCCGACTGTTCGCGCTGTGGCTCGCTGCGTACTCTACCACCACCAGCCGGTTCTTCGCCGACCGCAGCGCCTCGTCGAACTCCCTAATGCTGTGCACCTGCACCACTTCAAACTCTCCATATTAAGCGAAAGTTCAGCTTAGATTTAATTTCCGTATCATTTTTTTAAATTTAAAGAATTCATTTTGATTAAAAATTATAGTGACTTTGGCTACGTTTAACAGAAATGCGATGCGATTTTTACGAAATAATTTTCTAAAATTATTCGGTAATTTTTTTTTTACTATTTTTTTTTTTGGCTAAATTTATTATGATGATTTAACAAATAATTAAATAGAAGTGTAAGAAAAAGCAGCAAATTTTAATTAAAAAATAATTTTTTTCTACATTTCAAATAAAATATATATCTTATATTTTATTTATTTTAGAATAAAAATTTTTTTACTAGTCAATATGATCGGTAAAAAAAAAATCTTCATTTTTTAATGGATGAGAAGTATATTATATACCCATTTGATAGCATTGTTTATTTTAATCTCTAAGATAAGGACTTAAATGAGTTAGTATTCAAAGTTCGGAGATTAAATTGAAATTTTTACTTAAAAAGGTTTAGAAAAATGCTAACTGTACATTTTAATAAATGAGTGTGCATTATACATCCCACCGATTCATGGATGGAATAAATTTTATCAGTCACTTCAAAATGACTGATGGCTAAGTCCTCTACACCCATTTCAGAATATATGAATAGCATTGCTCAAAGGTTTAAGGACCAAAATGTCAAATCCAAATGTTTGAGTACCAAAATGCGACTTGCCTCAAGGTTTTTTTTTTTTGAGAAAAGGCAGCATGCTGCCGCTTCATTCATAGGGTAAATGAATTCAGCTACACGGTAGGGGGAAGCCCAGTCACGGAGACCGGGTAGGGAGATAGGAGGAGAAAGGGTAGAGCAAGAAGAAAGAAAAGAAAAGAAATACAAGAAGCGGGTTGGCGCCCCAGGCCTAGGTGCAGTGCCTAGACCATTGCGAGCGGCAGACCCTAATGTCGGCGAGGGAGGCGTCCAGTCTTCGGCTCTTTTCGTCGAAGATCCTTCTATTCCGTTCGAGCCAAACTATCCACCAAGTGGCTGCTATAGTGACGAGAGTTCTTTTGCCCCAGGCCCCCCTAATGTTTGAGCTGTTCTCCCAAAGCGTGTTGACGTTCGGGCAGCGGCGGATCTCCGCTTTGATAGGTAGTAGGGTTTCTAGCAGACAATTAGCACTGGGGCAGAGTAGGAAGAGGTGGTCTGCTGTCTCAGCAGGACCTTGGCACATGGCGCAGCAGGTGGGGCCGTTCCAGTTCCTGTTCTGGAGAATGTCTCTGGTGAGTAATCTCTTGCGCAGTAGGAGCCAGACGAAAATCTTGACCTTCAGAGGCATTTTAACGCTCCAGAGCCTGGTGAAGCGATTGTCGAATTCCCCGCTGTCCTGCAGGAAGCAGTACATTGACTTTACAGTGAAGACGCCAGAGGCTGTCCATCGCCACAGGAACTCGTCATTGACGCCGGTGAGGTACAGTTGCGGAGCTGTCGTTTTCAGATCATGTATTGCGTTGTGGAGGTCGTTGGGGCCCCCCTCGATGCCCTCAAGGATTCTAGGCCAAATCCAGCCGTTCTGGTCTACGCACTCGCTCACCCTGATTTCTTTGTCCCTGACCTGATCAAAGATGCACAGAAATTGGGTGGAGAGGGTCGAGTCTCCAGTCCAGATGTCAGACCAGAAGCTGGTCCTGGCTCCGCTTCCCACCGAGTGAGTCGTGGCGCACTTGAAGAGCTCCCTGGTCTGGAGCACGCTTCTCCACCAGTGGGAGTGGGGCGAGAAGGAGGGGCCCTCGTGTAGTGGTTTTCTGCGGCGGTAGTAGAGGGTCATAATGAGGGGCTCCCAGGCGGGCGCGTTCAAGGAGAGGAGTCGCCACCACCACTTGACAAGCAAAGCGGTGTTGAGATTTTCCAGATTAAGGATGCCTAAGCCCCCATCTTTTTTGCTTCTGCAGACCGTCTTCCAGCTAACGAGGCAGCTGCCCCCGGTGGTGGTTCTGGTTCCTTTCCAAAAGAAGGCTCTGCGCAGCGAGTCAATTCTTTTGATCACCCAAGCTGGTGCTTTGAAGACCGAGAAGTAGTAGAGGGGTAGATTGGACAGCACCGAGTTGACCAATGTGAGTCTTCCACCGTAGGAGAGGAGTTTTGCTTGCCATCCGGAGATCCTTCTGTCAATCCTGGAGATTAGGTGGAGCCAGTCGTCCTTCGGGATGCGTCCCTTTCGCAGCGGCAGTCCAAGGTATTTGAGCGGTAGCGAAGTAAGTTTGCAATTTAAGGTTGCTGCCAGTCGTGCTCCTTTAGGGTCCCCATTGCCCAGGTAGAGAAGCTCCGACTTGGACGTGTTGATTTTGAGTCCCGAGGCCCATTCGTAGAGAAGCCAGAGAGAGCGAAGGTTGCGGATTTGCCTGGTCTTGGCTTGGCAGAAGAAGAAGGTGTCGTCCGCAAATTGAATGAGCGAGATTTTAGTGTCCCGCGAGGGTCCCACCCCAGTGAGCAGTTTGTTCTGAACGGCTCTGCTGGTCATGCGCGCGAGGCCTTCGGCTACCAGAAGGTAGAGAAAAGGTGAGAGGGGGTCTCCCTGGCGGAGCCCCCTTTTCATCTTGAACCATTTGGTGGTGTTGCCGTTGACGAGGATGGCGAGTTTGCCGTTGATGGTGCACTGTTCGATCCATCCACACCATTTCTGGTTGGCGCCAAGGCAGCGGAGAATGTGTTTGAGAAAGCTCCAGCTAACATTGTCGAATGCCTTCTCGAAGTCCGCCTTGACTCCCACACAGTCGATGTGCTTGTTGGCGCCCCAGCTAATGGTTTCGCTGGCAGTGACGAAGGAGTCAAGAATAAATCTTCCCTTGATGAAGGCTGACTGAGACGGGGAGATGATCTTCCCCAGGCTAGTGAGGAGTCTGTTCGTGAGAACCTTTGAGATGATCTTCTGGACGCAGTTGAGGAGGCTGATGGGCCTGAAGTCGTTCGCTGAGCTTGCCCCTTCAGTTTTGGGAATCAGGCAGATATGGGTGTAGTCGATGGGGCCCGTGTGGAGAGTGCCCTCATAAAGTTCGTCGAAGATTTTCAGGAGGTCGGCCTTGATGACGTCCCAGAATCTCTGGTAGAAAGCCATGCTGAAGCCGTCGGGCCCGGGCGCCTTATCCCCGGACATCTGGAAAGTCGCTTTTTTAACTTCCTCCACGGTGAAGGGGGCGGTAAGGCTTGCCGAGCTCAGCACGGTTCTATCAGGGAAGAGATCACTCCAGTCACCACACGAGGTGGGCGAAAGGTGGTCGGGGGCGAATCGGTTCTTGAACTTGCGGTAGAAGTAGTCGCACTTGTCCGCTTCCCTTTCCAGTGTGGAGCCCTCATCTGTGATTGTCCCGATCCGGTTTGTCCTATGTCTGCCGTTGGCCGTCGCGTGGAAGAACTTCGTGTTCCCATCCCCTTCTTTCAGCCAGTGCTGCTTGGATCTGGTTCGCCATAGAATCTCCTCGTCGTCAATGATGGCTTTCAATTGGTCTCTGAGCTTAGCCCTCTGCAAGAGCTCCATGGTGGTCAGGCATTGGGTCTCTTCGAGGGTGTCCAGCCTTTGGATTTCCTCCGCGGTCTCCTTCTTTGTTTTGCAGATGTTGTAGAAGTTAGTGGCCCGCCACTCTTTGATGCGGTTGCGACAGTGGCGGAGCTTAGCGTTGAAGTTGAGGGCGCTCGCGTTCCTTCCCGGCTTGTCCCCCATTTCTTGCCACCAGGTCGGTACCAAGGAGACAAAGTCCTCCCTGGTAAGCCAAACCTTCTCAAATCTGAAGAGGCAGGGGGCCCGCTTCGAAGGCAGCTTGAGGAGAAGGGGTGAGTGATCCGAGGTGATTCTAGCCAGCGTCGAGACCTCGGATAGGGGGAAAGATAGTTCCCAGTCGGTTGAGACCAAGAAGCGATCCAGCTTGGCGAGGGAGGGTGGAGACTGCATGTTAGACCAGGTGAAGCATTGATTGCGGATAGGGAGATCTACCACCTCGAGCTCGTTGATCAGGTTGTTGAACAGGGTCATGAGGCGGTTGCAGCAGCGGCGACCCTGCCTTTCGGCCGCAGAGCGCGTGAGGTTGAAGTCTCCGCAGATTGCCCAAGGGCCGAGGCAGACAGATTTGAGTGCACCGAGCTCTTGACAGAATTCCTCCTTCCCATCCCAGGAGGGAGGCCCGTAAACGTTGGTAAGGTAGAAGGTCGAGCCGGTCGCCACGTGGGTTAGCCGCAGGGTTAGAGAGCGGTCCCGCACGATGGACTCGGAGCAGGTGAAGTGTCTGGAGCTCCAGCAAGTGGCGAGTCCGCCCGAGGCTCCCGCGGAAGGTAGAAAGAGGCACTTATCGACAGCCTGACCAGCGAAGGAGGAGAGGAAGGAGCGCGGGAACGCGCAGACTTTCGTTTCTTGGAAGCAAAGGATACAGGACTTGAGGGTAGAGACGACAGACTTAACCAGAGCACGCTTCGAGGGATCATTAAGCCCTCTGACATTCCAGGAACAGATTTGAAACATAAGAAAAGACAAGACACCAAGTAGCTAGAAGCACGCATCCAGCCGATCAGAACGCGGAGCCGGAGAAGTCCTGCAGAGAGCGGGCCTCCCTGTCGCTGAGCTTGATACCGAATTTGGCGGACTTGAGGATGATTGCATTGACCGCCGCGGTGCCGGCGGAGGAAGTGGACGCAGTCACGCCCTCGCCCAAGAGGAAGGTTCGGCGTGCAATGGCTCGGTCAAGGGCGCAGGAACCCGCCACCTTCGCCAGCCTGGGGCTCCGTCTGATGGCCGGAGAGTGGTCGGCGCCGGACGGGGCGGTGAGCGGCGGGGTCAGAGGCACGTCGGGCTCAGCCGGTCCGTCATCGGAGAGCTCGTCGGCAGGCAGGTGCAGAGGGGAAGAAGCCGTGGCAAGCTCCAGGGGGGGCCCCCGGGTAGGAGCCGAGGGTGGGGAGCGCCGGTAGCTGCCCTCCGGCGCGACATCCTCCCCGGCAAGCAGAGTGAGGGGGGGGGAGGCACGGCGGGGGACCCGAGCCGCCGGCCCGCCAGCAGGGCCGGGCCGGGCGGAGGGCGGCAGGGTGGGGGCGGTGCAAGCGGGCCCCCACAGCTTCGAGGAGGGGTCGCCGTTGATGGCGCAGCAAGCTGCGGCGGGGACCCCAAGGCCGGCTGAGGGGGGGCCCAAGAACACACAGAGGGAGGACAGTGGGGGTGGGGGCCCGAGAGTGGCCCCACGGATGTCCAGATCCGCGGCTGGGCTACCAGGAACAACGGGCGGAGGGAGGGGGGGCCCGCGGGTGGGCCCACGGGGCCCCAGGGAGAGAAGGAGGGGGCTCAGGGGTCCGTGGCAGAGTCCCCAGGAGAAAGGCCCGAGAGGAAGGTCGGAAAGGTGCTCGGGGGCCCACAGGAGGGCCCGCAGGGAAAAGGGGGGCAAGTGGGTGGGCCCAGGCGGTACGCAGGGGGGGTAGCCGCCGCAGGAGAAAGGCCCGGGGCCCAGAGGAGTCCCCTCGACGTAGCAGCGGGGGCCCCTGTGTCGAGCCCATCCGCGACAGCGGGGGCCAGGAACAAGGATCGACGGGCGGGCGGGCCGAGGCTACACGTGGGCCGAGGCAGGCAGCAGGGAACACGAAAGAAGGCGCTCGGTGCTCGAGGGAGGAGAGGGGTCAGAAGGATCGCCAGCTTCACAAACGCGGGGGGGGGGGGGGGGGGGGCGTCCTTGATCCTTGAGCGTCCCAACGGTGAAGACCACCCAGTTGCCAGAAGGATGCAAGTAATTTGAAAAAACAGCAGAGAAAGGCAAGTAGCGCGACCCAAGGATCCGCGGCTGTCCGGCTCCAACCAGCTTCTCCGGTCGAGGAGTCGCGCGGGGGCGGTCTGACGAAGCACACTGTTTGACCGCTGGGCAAAGCTGCTTCAAGGAGGGGGAGAAATCCATCGGTCCATCGGAGTGGGCGGCCCCGGCGGCGGCAGGAATACCTGCGATCCCGGGGCCGAGGGTAGGGGGCTCGGCGGGACGACGTCTTCGATCCCGGATCTCCGAGGAGTCCCAGGTGTCGTCCGGGCTGCGCCGAGCGTTCCGGGAGTCGCTGCTCTCCCCCACGTCCCCAAAGGGCGCCACTCGCCTGGCAAGCTGACGGCCTTGAGGGTCGGTCTGGTCCGCGCCTTCGTTCGGGTCCCCTCCAGCGAAAGGCGTGCCCCGGTCGTCCCCTCCGAAGGGGGAGGTGGACACGATCCTCACCTGCGCAGAGAGGATGAGACTCCCCATCGTAATGGCAAGGTTCTCCGGGATGTCCTCCAGGTCGTCCACCGCCACAAGGCACTTGAAGCCGGTCATATCTGTGACGTTGATGCTCGCGTCGTCCGCCTTGATGAAGCGGCCGAAGGCGCCAACAATGGCGCTCACCTGCTGTTCGGACCAGCATTCGAAAGGGAGATTGAAGATCTTGATCCAAGCCTTATAGGTTAGCCTCGCGGCGGTGGCGCCGAGGTAAGGCTCCCAAGGAGAGCAGCGGAGGCGGCAGTGCTGGAGGTGGAGCAGGCCGCCGCTGATGAGGTCGTCGGAGCGGACCCACTCAGGAAGAAGGATGATGAAGTCGCGGTGATGATGGCTGGCCACCCGGAAATCGGTGGAGAAGCCGCCGAAGCGCGCGGCCAGGTCGGCCGCGATCGTGCCCCCGGGGAAGTGGCCGAGATTGGCTCCTCCGACCACGCTCGCGAGGAAGGCGTTTCTGCATTGGTTCTCTCGCTTGCGGAAGTCCTCCGTGAGCGGGATGAAAGTCTTCAGGGTATTCGGACGATGGACGCGGCCTGCATGCATCGTTGGTTGTCGCCGGTTGATGGTGCAATTCTTGGCTTTGTGGCCGGTCCGGTGGCACGCAGCGCAGCGGACAGGGTCGCGACAGTCCTTCACGAGGTGGTCTCCGGCCAGGCACCGGAAGCACTTCTTGCTGGTGGAGGCGGGGTGGAAACTCCCAGGTTGAGGCGAGGCAGGGGATTGCGGTGGCTGCTTATGGCTCGTAGAGGGGGCGAGCAGAGCCTCTTTAAAGGTGCGCGGCCGGGAGGCAACGAGGGGGGGTTGTCAGGTCCCGTCGGGGTGGAAGAGATGGGAGGGGGTGGAATCTCGCGGTCAAGAGTGGAGAAGGAACAGAGGGGGCGGCCGAGGTGGTCAGCCCAGGAGATCTTCGGGGTGTGGCGGGATTGGGTGATGTTGTGACGCGCGAAATGTTGCGTGCGCAGGGAGGCTCGAGCGGACGGGGGGGAATCAATCGTACAGGGTTGACGGTTGGTGTTCCATCGATGTCCCAGCCCGAAGCGGCGCTTGGAACCAATGGATGGTGCAGGTGGCCCGAGCCTATGGTGCGCCAGGCCATCCCGCAGACGCCAGGCAGATGAAGGGGTGCGCCTCCCATGCACCCTGGTCCAGCCATCCGAGGCGGCGCGAGGGTCGAAGGATCGTCCCGTCCGATCAGTTCCTCGCCCCTTGCCGAGGGCCCAAGCTCTGCGCCAGCTAGTTGGTTCGCGCGTCTCGCAGCGGTCGAGCAGGGAATCCCCTCCAGGGTCTCTCCGACTTCTGAGCCTAGAGCGAATCGCAACCGAAGTCCGCCTAGTCTCTTCACGCGATCGCGGTCGTACGCAGCTCGCCTCCCTCGCGCGAGCCCTACTACGCTCTCTAGCTCTCCCTCTTCCATGCACAGGAGCCCTCTCTCTCTCTCTTCCACGCTCTCTCACCCCAGCTCTCTCTCTTCCCCTCACGCTCTCTCTTCCACGCACACTCTCTCCTACACTCCCTCTTCCCCTCTCTCTCTCTCTTCCACGCTCTCTCTCTCTCATGATTTTTATACTTGCCTCAAGGTTCACGGGAAAAATGCTAATGGTACATTTTATTTGGATTATTAATTTTATATCTCATTTATTTAAAAATAAAATAAATTTTATTAATTATTTAAAAGTGATTAGCAAAAAATATCTATTCTAAAATGAATAAAATATCCATCTTACACTTCAAAAATATCTATCCTCTTTTTTCGAACTCATTTTATTTATTTTTAATTAAAAAAGCAGAAAAAGTGAGGTAATTCCAAGCTTTTGGATTGGGAATGGTAAAGATTACAATCTCTAATAAAGATTGTAGGCTTAGTATTTCTGGTTTTTTTTTTTTTCCTACAAATTAAGGTTTTTTTTTTTTCCTACAAATTAATGAATTTATATGATTCTCTTAAATTTTGTTAATTCACTCTTCAGAACTCGCTGATGATAGTTAAATTGATTATGATTGATTAATTATAACAGATGCCAACAAAACATTAAACTAATCAGTATTTATTGCTTGACAATAATAATTTCATAATAAAGTTTCAATAATTTTTAATAAAATAATTTACTGTCTCTAGTGCAAGTGAAAAAGAGCATAGTGATTAATATACGAGGTCTCGAGTTTGAAGTTTAGTTGTTTTATATTTTCAGCTAAGTTTATTTCAAAATAAACGAGTATTCGAAAGCACATAAATATTTCACATTATTTATCAAGTGATTAAAGAGTTTAAAAAATAACTATTTTAATGACCGATATAATACATTTGTAAGTTCAACAGTATAAAATAATTCAAATGAGATAAAATTTTAATAAAAAATTCTACCTACCATCAAAAGAAAATTAATACTTCTAATTTAAATTTTGAGTATTTTATAGTTATATTATATAAAATTTTTATTTTCAGTCATTTAATTTGAGACTAGTCGTTCGCTAAGCAAACAAAATAAAAAAATTATAAAATTTAATTTTTGGATAGTTATAACACTATAAATCATGTTTAACGGAACCGAACGCTAAATTGAATACTCTATCATAAAAATAATTTATAAGGACGGAGGCCTCCGAACTGATTCCTCAATAATATTTCGGTGAACGGAACTTTTATTTTTAGAATAAGTAATCATCAAAATTCTTAAATTATTTATAGAAGAGAAATACTGTATTATTTAGTATTATTGTCTTTATTTTCACTTTTTAAATACTAATTCTAAATAATTTAATGTGTTGAAGGAATTACATTGTTTTTTTTTGTTAGGATTAGTTTGCTTACAATAAGCATATTCAATTAACTGATAGATGATAATTTATTTTAAAAATTTTGAAAAAAAAAAAATTTCATCAAACTTTTATTTTTGTTTTTTTTCTTTTAGAAAAAAACTTTTATGTTTGTTATAAAAATTTTGGATAAACTAATTAACAAACAATCTACACCCTACAGTCCACTTCTATATTTTCTTAATAAACAAAGTTTCAATTAAGAAAAAAAAAAAAAAAAAAAACAAATACAATATGAAACGTAGACCTACAACTCAAAAAGAATGGTAGAATTACAACTCTTAATTTGGTGATTATAAAAATTATACATTATTAAGTAAATTTTAATATTCCAACAATGCACTACAAAAAAAAAAAAAAAATTAATATTTAATGATATTATTTTATGCTTAATGATATTTAAAAGCGTCTTAATATAGTGTAGCGATGCATTTAAAAGTGTCGATTAAAACGTCCGCAAATAAAGAGGCGCCATGTATATACTGATGCTTATGATAAAATATTTTCTGACGCTTTAAAGAGTCAAGATTTTTTAAAATTCTGATATTTTAAAACGTCAAAAAATTTAATATAATAAAAAAATTATTATGACGATATTTTTTAAAGCGTTGATATTTACTATATTATTAAAATACTTAGGTATGCTTTTCTCTAGCAACATCTAAAAAGTATTCTTGTATTGAAATTTTTTTATAGTATTAATATTCCAACAAATATATATATATATATATATATATATATATATATATATATATATATATATATATATATATATAGTATACGACTAATGTGAAAAAAAAAAAAAAAAAAAAAAAAAAAAAAAAAAAAATTAGCATTTGAGGATCACAGGAAAAAAATTAGATGTACATTTAGTATTGCTCTTTAAATCAACAGGCACCTGCTGAACGCGCTCGTCGCCGCGAACAGCCCCAGCGGCCGCCGCCACAGGAGGCAGCGGCTTCTGCGAACCGCGGGCAGCGCGGGGGCGCAAACGTAACGAGGATTGCGTCCTCCTTGATAACACTGAGAACTTAGCAGTGGAAGGAGAAAGAGAAGGAGATGGGGATTGCTTCAAAGAGAAGGGGAGAGTAGTGGAGTATGATGGTGTGCTGTAGAGGGAGGAGGAGGAGGAGGAGGAGGAGGAGATGATGGTGGAGACCATTGTTGGTGGTGGTGTTGAGGTGTTAGGGGTAGAGGAGGAGGAGGAGGAGGAGGAGGAGGAAGAGGAGGAGAAGGGTGAGTGAGGTTTATAGATATTATATTTGTTTATTTCTATTTTTATTTTATTTTATTTTATTTTATTTTATTTTCAGTGGTTAAGGTTTTGTGCAATCCACACTAGTGGTGTGTGCTTGTGGTGGGTGTTGGAGATTGGTTGGATTTCATATCTGGCTCACAAGATTATTTGTTTCTCCCTCTCTCCCGTACTTTCCAGAAGGATTTTTTTTTTTTTTGCAATCATTGTTAATCGGATGTTGATATGCCTTCAATATTCATTGCATAATTGATTGGGGGTATTAATATATTTTTGTATTTACTTTTTATCAAATTAAATTTTTTAGATAATTAATTTTAAATTTTTCAGTTGTTTTATATAATTTTACGTAGTATCAAAACTGAAGGTCGTGAGTTCGAATTATGTCGGACTCTTAGTATAATTAATTTTTTTTAATTTAATTCAATTCCACATCTTGAAATATTTAAAATATTATTTTTTACTAGTTTAAGCTTTCATATAATTTCACACTTCTCACTTTGTTAAATTTTCGTATAAAACTTTTTTTTCTATCTCAATCTAGTGTACGCACTTTTCATATCCATCGTTTATATAAATACTAACATATCTTAATTTCTAAATCTAAATTTTTTTTTTACTGGATCAATTTTTTGAATAACAGACATAACCCTTCAAATATACTTATGAACAAAATTATATTAAATTCAATTAAACGAATTTGAGTAAATTGATTTTGGTTGAATGAGAATGTATTGAAGTCCGTTATGTTCTTAGCCATATGACTCATTTGATTCCAGAATAATATTTTTGTTCAAGAACATTGTTCCAAACTTCTTGGACAGCTGAAACATATATTAATTCTCTAATCATTGTATGGAGATGTTGGAAAATATCTTTCTAATTTTCTTTTAGGCAAAAGTCACTTTAAAATAATTTAAATTTAAAATATTTAAATATATGTTCGCATGTAAATTACTAGTATACTATAAATAAATAAACAATAGGGATTAAATAAAATCGGTGAGTCGAGAGATGCGAGACACTGTTCTAAAAGTAAGATTGCCTCTTTACGTACGAGGCTCCGACAACCACCCTAGCGATGCAATTACTACTGTCCATCCCGTCGGCACGACTCCGGAATGGCGCAGAACGAATCCGTCAACTTTCAAAAATCCAACAAAACTCAAACGATTGAAACACGAGTTAAAACTTAGCGAAGAAGATAATAAAAAAACATTTTGTATTTTTTCCTGTAAGCTGCCTCTAGCAGCCCATCACCAAGGCAGAGTCTAACTGCTAAATTTTGGATTAGTCGTTGGACCTTACCGAGAAAGTCATTGGGTAGACCGATAAGACTCTTCTCAAGATAAAATTAAGTCAACAAAAAATAAAATAGAATATAAAAAAAATGAATCAGATCAAAACCGTACGCGGCGCCACCAGCCCCGACCCTGCCCGTGCGCGCACATGTCTTTAGAAAAGGTCTTTACTCTTATTTTCTCATAACCAACAAACACAAAAAAGAAGGAATATAAAAATTGCTACCACATCTAATGGATTTTCAATATAGGATTAAACATCACATATGATAAAAAGGTTTTCAAATAAAATTTATTGATATTGGACCACCCATAAAGCCCATAGACCAAAATTAAATTTTAAATCACAATAAACAAATAAAATCTAACAATATTCATATATAAATTTTTAATAATTTCTTTGTTTCACCGGTGAACACTACAAAAATTTATTGATTTAGCAACATAAAATTAGCAACATTTAGTTAAATAATGTTGTTTCAAATATGTTGTAATATTATTATTTAATTGCCGTTGAATGTAGTTATTTAGTAACATTTAGCACTTGTATTGCTAAACATAATAAATTAGAGGCAAATTTTATTAAATGTTACTTTAGTTACCAACATTTTAAAGAAAGTGTTGCTGAAAGATAGCTAATTAGTGGCGTACATTGCTATATGTTGCAAAAAATCATAATTATTCAAATGTGCACTCTCGCCGCGTTGGGTCTGAACTCAAACCAGAGCCCAAAATGCTTAAGTTCAGTTATTATTATTAATGTTCATGTATGACGCTCTCCGTTTAGGCCTGACGTCCTCGTCAGTCCAAATACACACATTCAAGATCACCAGACGATGTGAGACTTGTCTCGCTAGCCCGCTAGCCCTGTAATCTGGACCCAGACTCAGCAGCAGCCGAAACTCGCCGCACGTTCCCGGCTGCAATAATAACTCGTTGGTTCCAAACCACAGCTCAAAATGTTTAAGTTCAATTATTATTACTAATGTTCATGTCTTATATAAGCCTAATCACAATTCAATCCACATTCGATGTGGGACTATTGGGGACGTCACACCACCAGCATATTGACTTTTATCCCTCGTTCGATCTGAAAAGCTGCGAATTAGAATATGTATAGCAATCCCATTAGTGCTGTTAGATCCATGCTGTGTTCCATCAGTTGGAAAGTGGTCCGTGTCGTTGACTCGATGATTTTCTAGTGTGGAAAGAGATAAAGTATTTAGAGTTCTTATTGAAGGTAATCAATTTCATGGTAATTATAACAACATTAGATTTAATTCCTCTTTATGTATTTGTGTAAACAATAGTTTGAGAGGTTTTAGAAGTACAGCATCTAATCAGAATGTAATATTTTACAATAACATAATGGGATATTATTTGAATGCTAGTGATGTGTAAGTTGTCCAATAGGTGTTTGATGAAATGCCTAAAAGATTTCAATTTGTTGGATTCCATGGTATATGGTTATAAAAGTAGCAGAGACACTTAGTAAAAGAGATCTTTTGATTAAATGCAAGAAATTATCACTTTTTGATTAGTAGCTGTATATTATGGACCTTTTTATTGGTCATAATAGAGCAAATTATAAATTATCTTAATTCTTTGTTGATTTTTTCTACATGTTAACACAAGTGAGATTGCAAATTTGCTTCTACTACAAATAAGTTTGGAAACCTTTAGAATTAAAAGGAGGCAGAGCTACTTGATCTTTTTTCTTCTTTTTTTATGATCATATTTGTGGATGAGACAGTCACTGCTTTTGTACTTCATTTTTGTATTGCTATGTACACAAATCTTGGAACTGGTCTTTTGTAATACCCTGTTGGTAAATGAATGCATTAAAATTTTTATATAATTAGTTTATTTGTAGAAAGATTGGTTGTTTCCTATTTTGGTTAAGATTGTATATATTATTTTGATATTAATGACTTAATTGTTGTTGTGACAAGGAAATGTTGCTAATTGATCCACAAAAGCAGCATTTTACAGAAATGTTCAGAAATGTTGCTAATAGAATCAACAACATGTGGGCATAGGCAACAAAACAAAATAAATACCACTATATGTTCTAGTGGCATATCATGAACTTTCAACATAAAAATATGTTGCTAAATAACAATTTTCTAGTAGTCTCATCTATCAGTTAGTTGAATAATTGAATATGCTTATTGTAAGCAAACTAATCCTAACAACAAAAAAAATGTAATTCCTTCAACACATTAAATTATCTAGAATTAGTATTTAAAAAGTAAAAATAAAGACAATAATACCAAATAATACTGTATTTCCCTTCTATAAATAATTTAAGAATTTTGATGATTACTCATTCTAAAAATAAAAGTTCCGTCCAGCAAAATATTATTGAGGAATCAGTATTATATAGAGTTATGTCATGTTTTCGAAAGTTCGGAGACATTCGTACTTATAAATTATTTTTATGATGGAGTATTCAATTTAGCAATCGGTTTCATTAAACACAATCTACAGTGTTGGACCTAAACCACCGATCCAAAATATTTAAACCCAATTATTATGTCACAAACTATCTCCGTTTAAGCCTGACGTCCTTGTCAGTCCAAGATCACCCGACGATGTGAGACTTGTCTTGCTAGCCACATCATTCAGACCCTGACATACCTTGTAACCTTATTCTTCAGACCCTGATTCAGTCGAGACTCGTCACACATTTCTGCCTGATGAATTAGGCTCTGATACCAAATGTAACGACCCGACCTACTAGCAATAATAACTCATTGAGCCTAAATCACCGGCCCAAAATATTTAAACCCAGTTATTATTATTCGTGTCCATGATCTCTTATAAATTCAATCACAGCTTGGTATTTTTTAAAATATAGAATCTCAACTATATATATGTATATATATAGTATGAGACTACTATAATATTAATAGTATCAGTGCTTAATACTATTGATAGTATAGTAGCTCGGACTATATATATACTAGTTAAGCGCACAATGTAGCCAGTAGATATTGTCAAAATAAATTTTTTTATCATCTCTGATTATTGATGATAGCAGTATGAAAAAAATTTAAAATATGCAGTTCATCAAATATATAATAAATAGTATTGTAACTACTAAATAAGAAATATCCTCGTAGTCATTAAGAATTGGAGAAAAATTGCTGAAACGTTTTTTTCATCTTTTTTAACTCAATAACTTTTGTGATTAAATTTAATAGTTAAATTAAAAAGTAATAAGCCTATAAAAAAAATAAATATATACGAACATCCAAAGTTTAAAACCTTTAGATTTAGGCAGTATTTTATTTCATTTTTCTAAAAATATGTTGTTTTTTTATTTATTTTTGGACTATTATCTTTTTCCATTAGTTTTCACAACAAAAAAGCACAACGAAAAAATAAAAAATGAAAGGGTTGAAGAGAAAATATGGGAAACAAAAGTGTAGAAACAAAACATCAATATACACAATAAAAATCCAAGGAAATAAAGAATATAAGAATGCCATTGGTCGAGCAGCAAAGAGATGGTTTCTCTCTAAAACTCCAAAATAAAGAAGCACATAGAGTAGCAAAAATTTAGAAATATAGAAGTAAACAAGCCCCCTCTCTCTATCATTATTATTCGTATAGAGATTGAAGGTAGTAAAAAAAAAATAAAAACAACAACATTCTCTAAAAAAAAAAAAATAGAATAAGCAGATATAATGTGATACCCTAATAATCTCATATCGGATGAGAATGAAATTGTAATTAGGTATATAAGAGATATGGACAGCAGTAATAATAATTGGACTTAAATATTTTGGGTTGTGGTTTGAGGCCAACGAGTTATTATTGCTAGTGGGTCGGCTCGTTACATTTGGTATTATAGTCAATTACCAACCGTAAGTGTATGATGAGTCTCGGCTGAGCCTGAGTCTAGATGACAGGACTAGTGAGACAAGTCTCATATCGTCGGGTGATCTTGGAATGTATGTAAGAGATATGGACAGCAGTAATAATAACTGGACTTAAACATTTTGGATTGTGGTTTGAGGCCAACAAATTATTATTGCTAGTGGATCGGCTCGTTACATTTGGTATCATAGCCAATTACCAGCCGTAAGTGTATGACGAGTCTCGGCTGAGTCTGAGTCTAGATGACAGGATTAGTGAGACAAGTCTCACATCGTCGGGTGATCTTGGAATGTATGTGTGTGTTTGGGCTGATTTTGGAATGTATGTGTGTGTTTGAATTGCCGAGAACGTCATATCTGAACGGGGAAGTCTGTGATACCCAATAGTCCCACATCGAATGGTAATGAAATTGTGATTGAATATATAAAATACATGAATACCAGTAAAATATTTCTAATCTAGTTTTCTTGTTTAAAAAAATTTCCAATCTAGTCTTATTTGTATAGATTAGAAAAAAAAACATAATTAAGAGATTTATATTTTACTTAAAAAATATATATAATTTTTTTTTCTCTCTCCTTCACCCACTTTCTCTCTCTTTCTCTCTCTCTCCATCCGTCCCCTCTCTCTATCCTACCCACCAATAATAATTACTTTTTTATAATAATAATATTTAATATTTAATAATAAAATTATTAAATTATTATTATTATTAGTATTTAATTTTACTATATAAAATCAAATAATTATAGATAATATTTAATAATAATTAATAAAAAATTATGCTTATTAATTTAAATTATTATTTATTTATTATTATTATTTTTTATTCTTATTATTATTATTATAAGTATTTAATTGATCAAACAAATCAACCTAACAAAATAATTATAGATAATAATTAATAATAACTAATAAAAATTATATTTATTAATTTAAATTATATGTAATAATAATAATATTATTATTAATTTAACTAAATAATTAATATTATTTTTTTCTTAAGTAAAATATAAATACTCTTAATTATTTTTTTTTCTCTAAGACTTAATCATTTTGGATTGTAGTATGGACCGAACGAGTTATTATTGCTAGTGGATCGGATCGTTACATACAATCAAGAAAGGGCATAACAAAATAACATAAGAAAAAACGATAGGGAAAAAAAAAGTAAAAAAAAAAAAGTGAAAAAAAAATATAATTAGCAGCAGTTTCTTAAAATCTAGAGTAATTACAAAACACAACCAAAAAGTAAATTTGAGATAATGTTGTAACAACAATATTTTTGTAATTATGAGCAGTAAAAAATAACCAAAACATCAACATACTATTAAACTTTATAGATTTACATTTCTATGACTCGGATAGCAAATGACGTTGCATAACATTCATCGCATACTTTTTTTATTAGGGCAATTTCCTACGTACCCCTAAAAATTTCTCTGTTTTCAGATTTACCCCTCTTAGAAGGCTAATATTAAAACTACCCTTCTTACGTTCCAACTTCTTTCCAAAATACCCCTGAAGTTAAACTATGTTAGTGTACCGTTTGAAACTGCCGTTATCTGTGTGTAATTATTATTTTGCCCTTTCAAATATACCCTAAACCCTAAACCCTAAACCCTAAACCCCTAAACCCTAAACCCTAAACCCTAAACCCTAAACCCTAAAAAACCCTCCTAAAACCCTAAACCCTAAACCCTAAACCCTAAAAAATTCTAAACCCTAAACCCTAAAATCCTAAACCCTAAACCCTAAACCCTAAAACCCTAAAAAATCCTAAACCCTAAACCCTAAACCCTAAACCGGGGCAAAATAAGTATATCTGATAGTTTTCAACTCCGATTATTATTTAACTATAGTTTAACCCTAGTTAACTTAACAAAGGAAAACGGTAGGGGTATTTTTAATAACGGTGGAACGTATGAAGGGTATATTGGAAAGAAAAAAATAAGAAGGGTAAATCAGATATTTCTTCATATTTCAAGGGTACACAGGCAATTATCCCTTTTTTATTATATCACTACAATTCATAATCTTAAATAGTAAAGAAGAAGAAGGTAGTAAATATACAATACAACTAAAAAACAAAACAAACACAATACAATAGTGATAGATGTAAGAATTTAAATTTTTGTAAATAAATAAAAAGGATGAGTAAAGGCCAAGTTGAATTTTTAATTGAAAGTGCCCCGTTTCTGCAGTGTAAATTGCGCAGAAATAAGGTCAGAAATATCGCCTTTCAATCCGATCTTGATCTTTAAGATCCAAGACCACTAGTGCGACCGTCACGACGAACTAATCAAAAACCATATTAAACATGTTCAGATCCGACGGTCGGATCTTCCAGAAATCAGCAGTCAAGGGGGAGGGACCTAAGTGTGAATGGAAACTACTGAGAAGGACCTAAGTGTGAATGTAAGCTGCTGAGAGTGACTGGCCAGGAAATATCAAAGCTAAAGGGACTAAGTTGCAATTGTGGTTATATGTGTATATATACATATAGCTAGGCTAGGGTTTCTTATACCCTAAGCCCCTTAACCCTTGCCCTAGCCGCACTCTCAAAAACCCCCTCTCCTCTCTGCGCTCACCTCGCAACCGAAGCTCCGGCCGCCGCCACCACGACGCCGGAGAAGAAGATCCACCACACCTTGATCTCGGGTGGCTCGGGAAGAGGGTGCTCGGGAGGTGATCGGGAGGTCAAGGCAGTGCCTGGGGGACTCTTCTGCAACGTCGCATCCGAGTCCGAGTGGAGCCGACACTCGGCTCCGCCCTGCGCCGCCGCGAGAGACCCATCTTCTTCCTTCATTTTCCGGCGAAGGTAAGCTTGGAACCTTTCCCTTTATTTTGGAACGTGGACCCTAGCACTGTATTCCTTCATTGCATTTTTTGTTTGTCAAACACCTAATCAAAAAGTCAGGCTGTAGAGACACTATAAAATCAATTGACTCCTGCAACCGGAGCTGAAGACTTTATAGCAAACAGAACAATCGACGCAATCCACTTGAAACAGCACCAAACTGTTATTCTACTTCATCAAGTGACAACTCTTATAAATATCAAAGTTTGCTATTCAACAAGTAGAATCAAAAGCAACGTTACCAAGATATTAACAGGAAAATAAATTCAAAGAGGGAAATAGTTCTTACTACTAAGCTTCAGCAGTTCAAGCAACGAGCGCAGACTAATCCAGTATCTATAATTACAGTTTGCTAATGGAGTGCCAAGTCATCACAATATTTGTCGATGGGCATCCCGGATATAAATCGCGCAGGTGTGCAATGTAATTATAGCTAATATTAGGACAATATGTTCACCTTACTGGAGTGCCAGCGCCAAAATCCTAAATTTGCTTACTCAAATGCCTTGTCAATTTTGTGTTATTTCTTCGAATGATGTTCACAGCTCAATTTAGTTGAAACAGAATAAAAAAATTCAAAAAGTTGATTGCAACGACTGAAGTTTAACAGGAAAAGTGAAAGTCTGATCTGACGAATCATGTAACTTAACGAAATGCAATCAGCCGAGGCCACATGAATTTTATTACTGTAATTGTTAGCGAGAGAACATCTCTATTAAATTAAATTAATAATAAAAATTACCAAAATTGCAGTGATTTTTCAGTAGAAAAAGGAATCATACAAATAATTCATATGAAAGTTAAGATATATGTGAGCAAAAATAATCACTCACAATAATCTCCATTGGAGCAAATGGCTTTGCATCTTCCTTCTGCTCATTTGGGACAGGTGGATATTTTATACTAAGTACTCGAAAGCGTACCTGCAGTATAAATTTCCATATATTATAATGAGCAGAATTGTGATTAAGAACACCATTAATTAGACTAAATTTAAATCAAAGACTAGAATGAACACCAGATTACCTCTTCACCTATATCTAGAGGAAGCTCTTCACCCTCATAAAGCCATACCCAAATGCCATCATCTCCCCTGTAAGTTTTCGGAAGGGATACAGAGCTACTAAAGTAAGCAAGAGAAAATAAATAAACAAATAAACAATAAAAAATAAAAAGGCTTTGTTATTAAGTGACCGGCTTTTGACGGATAGAGAAGGATGGAATGGTAGCATAACCGGGGGAGAGAACATGATTCACGGTACAAATGATACATTAAAACTCAAATGGGATACAATCTGAAGCTTCACTATCAATTTTTTTTTTTTTTTAATTCCTACACTATTAACAATATAGCTAAAATTTTAGATGAAAAATGTTAAAAATGACTGGTTGAAAGTGGCAGAGCATATATTCATCTCGTTTTGACACAAAAAATAACAAAATACGTAAAAATAACAAAAAAATATTTGAAAATAACTTGATAGAATCTTTTAATCAAACTATTATGGAGATTCATTTTATATTTTTTCTACAATTTAATTAGTGCCTCTTAATAAAGTTGTTAGATTTTGTCTAAAACAATAGATTTTTAATAGTAATGTAGAG
Organism: Tillandsia fasciculata; assembly: GCA_029168755.2. Taxonomy (NCBI): domain Eukaryota; kingdom Viridiplantae; phylum Streptophyta; class Magnoliopsida; order Poales; family Bromeliaceae; genus Tillandsia; species Tillandsia fasciculata. The sequence goes on along the minus strand of CM054937.1, from coordinate 4,201,671 downwards.
GTTGACGAGAAAAAAATAGTTTAGTGATATCTATGAAAAAAAAATAGTACGAGATAGGAAAATAAAAATAAATCTAAAATATAGTGTAGAGATTGATAAAATATAATAATACAATGGTGTCTTTGAAAAAAAACTGTATAATGTAGCGAATGCAAATAACACTAAAGTACAGTGTAGTAGGGTGTAATTAAGCCTTTAATAAAACAAAAGAATAGCAACAATGCTAAAAAGGGCCTTAGAGTGCTTGTATGAGATTGTTATACATATATATATCCGTATATATGCATCTAAACGCTGCAGTGTGTTACTTTTTATTGCCACGATAGTGGTTATTGAAATATATTTATTGTTTTGCAGGCAGGCATGTTTTATCTCAGCAGAATAGAGCATGATTTGCCCATGCCTCCTCACTTGCTTAACCGTCCTCTAATCAGCGCAATCAAGGAAGAACTCGAAATATTATTCTTAGACAAGGTATGTAAGTACTTTGGGCTTAATAATGCTATGGGTGGAACATAAATGTTGGCAATTTATTTATGGGTTAAAATAGGTCCAACGCCCTGCCCCGTGACAATAGGCCCAGGAGACTAATAAGTTGAGTTGGGTGAGCCTAATAAGTTGAGTGGGGCTGCGGTCCACAATAGACCTAACGGCAAGAGGCCCAACAATAGACCCAAGGTCCAGGTGGGTTGAGTCCGGTCGAGACCCGTGGGCGCTGTGTCTGTACGCTTTAAGTGAATTGGTTGCGTATTTCTAACAGCTCGAGCTTTTGGGATTAATGGTTAGCGCCAACGATCCGACAAGTGGTATCAGAGCCAGTGGCACGGGTTCGATTCCCACACGGTGCAGGTGTTGGGGGGGGGGGGGGATTGTTGGCAATTTATTTATGGGTTAAAATAGGTCCAACGTCCTGCCCCGTGACAATAGGCCCAGGAGACTAATAAGTTGAGTTGGGTGAGTCTAATAAGTTGAGTGGGGCTGCGGTCCACAATAGACCTAACGGCAAGAGGCCTAACAATAGACCCAACGTCCAGGTGGGTTGAGTCTGGTCGAGACCCGTGGGCGCTGTGTCTGCACGCTTTAAGTGAATTTGTTGCGTATTTCTAACAGCTCGAGCTTTTGGGATTAATGGTTAGCGCCAACGATCCGACAATAAAGAACTTTACTTGAGCTATAGCTCATTTCGAAATGGATAACTGAACTTTGAAATTATGACTTTACTAATTCATCTTTCATTACCTTAGAATCGAGCAAATTCTAACTTATAAAATGTTGATTTTACTACCTCACCATTCGGTTTGTTTCAACTGTTTGGCTAACTTCTGTTCGAACTTTTGATGATTTTTTTGTCAAAAAAAAGTCATAGAATATATTATTATGGCCTAGTTTGGTAATGTGGTGGGAAAAAGCACCTTTTTTATATATTGGAAGGCCAAAAAACTCCGAGGCACTTTCAAAATTTCCTCTTTTTATGCTATAAAATTGTGGTAGCAGCAACTACTGGAGAAGCATGTGCTTTCATGTTTCTCCAGTGGCGGTTGCCCACGCAATTTTATAGCATTGGAGGATGGAATATTGGAAGTGTTTTAGAATTTTTCGACCTTCCAAAGCATAAAATAGGTGCTTTTAGGCACAATATTACTGAACTAGGCCTAAGTAACATAATATTCTGTCCTCAAAGTTAAAAATACTGTTAAGTTCTAACAATGAGGTACTTAAATCAAGTATACTGTAAGATTAGGTAGTAAAAGCAAAATTTTAACAGTTCAGGTGCCTATTTCACTTTCATATACTCTATAGTTCATCAGAGGTTTGTACATGTTGACCCTATTGCTGCAAAACTACCATTTGTTCCATTGTCCTATTGTTGTCTCTTAGGTTATTGCAAATTTGGGGCTTTGCATCTCAATTTATGAAGTCCATTCCGTTGAAGGTGGTTTCATCTTCCCAGGAGAGGGCGCTTCGACGTATAAAGTACAAACTTAAACATACTGTATATTTATTTAATTAATTGCAAATTTAGTCTCTAAAGTTTGATCTGAATCTCAATTTGTCCTTAAATTCATCTTTAGCCATTTAGTCCGTGAAGTTTGACTCTTATTTCTCTTTCATTCGTAGAGTTTCAATCGGAACAATTTTTAGTCACCGAAGTTTGATCCCAATTTTATGTTATCATAAATTTTTCTTTTTTATTTAAGAGAAATCAGTGATGCTGCCTACATGGTGCAGTTTTCAGATAGCATATCTTCAGAAGGACAACTGTTCAGCATAATAATCATCAGTACCAAAATGTTATAACAGAAACAATTAGAATGAAATTAAAATGGAGATTAGATTTTAGGATGTAAATATGCAATGAACCCTATGTTTTACATCATGGAAACTTCACTTTGTAACTTTTAACGTCTGCTCAATGACTTCCATTAGTATATGGTCAGCTTGGCCTTTAGTTTGTAGTAATGTCAAAGCAGTTCATTTCATCAAATTTATTCATTTTGTTGGGATTATTTTATGTAAGTGGACTTCTACTTTTCCTTGATAGGTTAAATTTAGAATGGTGGTGTTTCGACCTTTCATCGGGGAAATTCTCATGGGAAAGATTGAATCATCTGATGAAGATGGTTTGCGCTGTATGTTGAATACTTTTTTAGTATTTCTATCTATTTTAGATAAATTAGTGTATTTACTTGTTTGAATTTATAGCTGTTGTAGGGGTTATTCAAGATGTATGTCCAAACTGGATTAATTCCTTATCATTTATTCGTCAGCTTTCTTTTGTCTAGTATATCAGAACAAATTGTTTATTTATGTGCACGCAGCTTTTATGTCTACTGCATTCTTTGAAGGTTACAGTGTTCAATTTTAGACATATATTGTTAATGTTACCTTATCCACTAATTTCTTTCTGTTTGTAAGGATGGTATGTTATAATTATGTTTTATTTAAATAGATCTTTTCATTGTTCTTGTAAGACTTTTGGTTAATTCAGTAAGTTTTACCTATTTGTCCAGATGGTTAGGCTATGTATCTTTTATTGAATAATGTTCATGAGAAGTGCCAAATTTTGTTGCAGTGTCTCTTGGGTTCTTTAGTGACATATATGTTCCCAAGCATCGAATTGCCCAGCCATGTAAAAGGTAAGAGCCACTTATTTTCTTGTGAGTTTTCTGTTGTGGTGTTTGCTGGCAATCTTTTTTTCATTTGATCGGTATTCTATATAATATTTTTTCCAAATTGTCTTATTATACAATTAGATGCCTTCCTGTTATGTGGTTTAGGTAATTAAGTGATCTAAACCTGGCCTCTGATTTGTTAGAGGAAGCCAGCAAAGTGTTGAGAATCCTGTTAGAATCCTGTTAATTGTTAGTAGGTTGAAGATTATTGCCTGGTGTTTTCTTTGAGAGGAAATTTCTGAAGAAAGCAAGTTTACAAAGCTGTGGAAATTACTATATCACCTAACGATATTTAGTTTATTTACAATTAATGGTTTAGATGTACTTTTCTGAAACTTTATTGTTAGCACAATTTAACCTAGCTAAGAAGGTTATTAACGAAACTGGGAGAGTAGGCATTAGCACAATTTAACCGAGCTAAGAAGGTTATTAACGAAACTGGGAGTAGGCAAACCCCCCTCCCCCTCTTTATCTAGGTGTAGAATTTATCAAAACTGGTAGGCCTTTTGGAACTTGCTCTTTCCATTTCAATGAGGGATCAGAAAAAAAAAATACACCAAACATTACATCAGTGCTGAGTGCCACTCTTAGAATTCATGTTATTATCATAGCACGGCACCATACTTGGTATACAACATGGATGCTGTAGTGATCATTAACACAGCTTATCTTTCTTTGCCCCCAAAATCCCTAAAGCTATCCAAAATTGTAATAACTTATATGTGTTATGCATAATTAAAAACTTAAAATGCATCTAATTTTGATAGTGAAGCTTCAGATTGTATCCCATTTGAGTTTTAATGTATCATTTGTACCGTGAATCATGTTTTCTCTCCCCCGGTTATGCTACCATTCCATCCTTCTCTATCCGTCAAAAGCCGGTCGCTTAATAACAAAGCCTTTTTATTTTTTATTGTTTATTTGTTTATTTATTTTCTCTTGCTTACTTTAGTAGCTCTGTATCCCTTTCGAAAACTTACAGGGGAGATGATGGCATTTGGGTATGGCTTTATGAGGGTGAAGAGCTTCCTCTAGATATAGGTGAAGAGGTAATCTGGTGTTCATTCTAGTCTTTGATTTAAATTTAGTCTAATTAATGGTGTTCTTAATCACAATTCTGCTCGTTATAATATATGGAAATTTATACTGCAGGTACGCTTTCGAGTACTTAGTATAAAATATCCACCTGTCCCAAATGAGCAGAAGGAAGATGCAAAGCCATTTGCTCCAATGGAGATTATTGTGAGTGATTATTTTTGCTCACATATTTCTTAACTTTCATATGAATTATTTGTATGATTCCTTTTTCTACTGAAAAATCACTGCAATTTTGGTAATTTTTATTATTAATTTAATTTAATAGAGATGTTCTCTCGCTAACAATTACAGTAATAAAATTCATGTGGCCTCGGCTGATTGCATTTCGTTAAGTTACATGATTCGTCAGATCAGACTTTCACTTTTCCTGTTAAACTTCAGTCGTTGCAATCAACTTTTTGAATTTTTTTATTCTGTTTCAACTAAATTGAGCTGTGAACATCATTCGAAGAAATAACACAAAATTGACAAGGCATTTGAGTAAGCAAATTTAGGATTTTGGCGCTGGCACTCCAGTAAGGTGAACATATTGTCCTAATATTAGCTAATTACATTGCACACCTGCGCGATTTATATCCGGGATGCCCATCGACAAATATTGTGATGACTTGGCACTCCATTAGCAAACTGTAATTATAGATACTGGATTAGTCTGCGCTCGTTGCTTGAACTGCTGAAGATTAGTACTAAGAACTATTTCCCTCTTTGAATTCATTTTCCTGTTAATATCTTGGTATCGTTGCTTTTGATTCTACTTGTTGAATAGCAAACTTTGATATTTATAAGAGTTGTCACTTGATGAAGTAGAATAACAGTTTGGTGCTGTTTCAAGTGGATTGCGTCGATTGTTCTGTTTGCTATAAAGTCTTCAGCTCCGGTTGCAGGAGAGGTGGAGTCAATTGATTTTATAGTGTCTCTATAGTCTGACTTTTTGATTAGGTGTTTGACAAACAAAAAATACAATGATTTTTTTTTTCTTTATTTAAAAAAAATAAATTGAAATGAGCTTTTGAGCCTCAAAAGCAGAAGTTAGTTAATGCTTCTTTTACCTGCAACGAAAAGCTGTTGAGGGGGATTTCACACAAACAAAAGAATGCTGTTGCTCTAATTAAATAAGCCCTGTAGTTGAAAGAGTGATTTTGAAAACTTTTGGAATTTGATAATTCGCTTCGTTTGGCCATTTGATTGGAAATAATATTATTTGCTTGCAGGGAGAGACCTCTGGAGATGGTTTGGGTCTCCCTTCTTGGTGGGGAGATTAAATGAAGTTGCGTTTGGCGAACTCTTCGATAATCTACCTGCTATTGCCTTAATCGAAAATATGACATTGCTAGAGCTCGCGTGCATCGAATATTCTCAATTCACCAACACTTGGGCATTTGATGATCATAGTGGTTCTACTATTTTGTTTTAGACTTGCTACCACTGTGCTGTTTCTTTTCTTACATTTTCTGATGTAGAGCTTGTTGTATAGCAAAATTGGATGTGATCTAATGTAGAGAACAACACACAAAGAAAGAAGATATTTTGCATAAACTTAATTGATGTTTAAAAATTGGTTTATACAATGATTCCTAAAGTTTCAGGTTCAAGGTTTATCGGTTTAACTGGTGGTTCGAGTCAATCAAATAATATTTGTACTGATTCGATATGAAATTTTTGGGGTGTCACGTATTTTCTCCATTTAAATCTTGAGTTCTCGTCTAAGTCTCAATTACACAAATAGCAAGGGATTACTAGATGATGTGAGGTTTACATCTACATTATTGGGGGAAATAAATTTGCTAAAATGTGAGAAAAGCACTAAGATAGAACAAGAAAACTCAGTATTGACCTTGAATTTATTTAACATTAACAGAAAGGGTGTATCTTAACTAGCATCTAGTTAGTAACTACTATGTGTTGTGACGCTCCCAATAGTCCTACATCGGATGTAGATGGAATTGTCATTGGGTTTATAGGAGACATGGACACTAGTAATAATAACTGGACTTAAGCATTTTGGGCTGTGGTTTGGGCCCAACGAGTTATTATTGCTAGTGGGCCGGGTCGTTAAATTTGGTATCAGAGCCAATAACCAGCCGGAAGTGTGTTACGAGTCTCGGCTGAGCCTGGGTCTAGATGACAAGGCTAGCGAGACGAGTCTCACATCGCCTGGTGATCTTGGGCTGCTATGTGTGTGTGTTTGGGTTGACGAGGACGTCAGGCCTAAACGGGGAGAGTCTGTGACGCCCCCAATAGTCCCACATCGGATGTGAATTGTCATTGGGTTAACGGGGGGAGTCTGTGACGCCCCCAATAGTCCCACATCGGATGTGAATTGTCATTGGGTTTATAGGAGACATGGACACTAGTGGGCCAGGTCGGTACATGTGTTAACTAGGATTATTCCCACATCGGATGGTTTATAAGACAACACTGTAATATTATTATTGTAGTGGGCCATCAATGTGCCACATCATTTCTATTTACTGTATATTATTAGGCCACTGCCACAATTTAGTTATCTTGGTTACTGTATATTAGTAGTAAAAAGAGTACTCTGTAATATTGACCTTAAAAATCGATTTATTACCACATACAACCTTAAAAATTGATTTATTACCACTGTATGTTATTTATTACAGCTAGAGAAATTTATTTGGACACACGCACGCTGCAGAAAATTTTAGATCTTCTAGTTGTGAATCAACCAGTTTTTACGCGCAATCTTTCTCCAAATAGTATGTGGCTCAAATAGCCACCGAAAAGACAAACTCAGTACTATTTCTCATTACTATTTCTCCAGTGGTGGAGAAAACTTCAAAATCTCTTTTCAATATTGTAGGCCTTACAAAAGTGAAAAAGCGTTTCGCTTTCGGCAATACTTTAATTTCGCAATCTCAAAGTAGGCTCAAATTAATAAAAGAAACATATATTTCTCAGCTCCTGGAAACTTGTAACAATCCCTTGTCTGCCACTTTTAGTACCAACACTTCAAGAGCAAATTTAATTACCTATTCATAAGAGAGAGAGAGAGAGAGAGAGAGAGAGAGAGATTTGCTGCAGTGTATTTATCAGCTGGAGTAGGTTTTTTCTATGTTGTGTGGTATATAGAGGGAACAAAACCATGTGTTTACATTGAAGAGGAGATGGTCAATATGGTGGTTGTATGCTTGGAAACTTTGTCCAGTTTGTGGTTATAAATGGTGTCAGAAACTAGCTAAGCTGTAATTTAAATCTTCCCTTTATTGGAAGCAAGTAGAATTGGGTCCACTCCATCTAAAACTTCAGTAGATCTCTAAATCGTGTGTGTGTATATATATATATATATATATTCCGGCTATAATGCTTGTATAAGTACCAAATAATATTTGCTTGTAAATTTTCTATCGTTAAATTTACTCATTTGACTAATTTCATATCTTAAATCATTCTATTCCACCAACCACTCACTTAACCTACACATCTTTTCATCCAAGGGTTAAAAACATATAAGCACACTAATAGCTTGATACTTTTAAAAGTATAGAAGCTCAATTTTATATATATATATATATATATATATATATATATATATATATATATATATATATATATATATAGTTCGGCTACTATGCTTGTACAAGCACCAAGTAATTGGTACTTGTAAGTTTTATACCGTTAGATCTACTCCTTTGACTAATTTCATCCTTTAGATCATGCTATTCTACCAACCACCCACTTAACCCAACGGGCCCACTTTCATCCTAACCACACATCCTTTCATCCAAGAACTAAAAAACCTACAAGGACCAATGACTTGATTTTTTTAAATGCATATGAGCTAAATTATATATATATATATATATATATATATATATATAGAGAGAGAGAGAGAGAGAGAGAGAGAGAGAGAGAGAGTAGAGCATATATATACTTTTAAAAGTATAAGCCAATTTATACTTGTGATTTTTTTGCCGTTGGATTTGTGCTATTGTAAAGTAAACTAAAGAGAGAAAGAGAAAGTACAATAATACAAATCTCAATACAAATTTAATAGTAAAAAATTCACAAGTATAGTTAGACTTGTGCTTTTGAAAGTATATAAACTCTACTATATATATATATATATATATATATATATATATATATATATATATATATATATATAGTGCGACTGGGGTGCTTTTGTAAGCACGAAGGTATTCTTACTTATAAATTATTTTTTTATGTTGGGACTTTCGAATTGATGATCATCTCGGTTAAACTTGATCTAGAATATTTGAAGTACTTACAAAATAAATTTTGTAATTTTTTGATATCATATGTGGAGTGATCGAAAGTGCTCAAAATCAATGGCTAAAAGTAAAAATCTCACAAAATGTAATGATATGACACTAAAATTTTAGATAAAAAATATTGATCTTATTTTATATAGTATACAAAATTTTTTATCAAAATTTTACGTGATTTGGATATTTCTATACTGTTAAACTTGCAAACTACTTACTACAATCATTAAAATTATTGATTTTGAGCCCATTTGATCATTAGGCAAATAATATCGAAAATCGCAAAATATATTTTCTAGGTATTTCAAATACTCTGAATCAAGTCTAACCGATCCTTCGAATCGAAAATAATTTATAAGCAAGGAAGGCTTCGTCCTTCCATAAGCATACCAGCCTAATATATATATATATATATATATATATATATATATATATATATATATATATATATAGGGAGGGAGAGAGAGAGAGAGAGAGAGAGAGCTAGGCTCATATGCTTTCGAAAGTACAGAGGCTTTCATACTTGTAAGTTGTTTTCAATGCTGAGACTTTCGATTCGACAATCGGCTCAATTAGACATGATCTAAAATGTTGGAACTATTTAGAAACCAAATTTTATAAGTTTTTGACTTTATTTGAGTAGTGAACGAGTAGCCTCAAAATGAACTGCGAAAAATAAAAATCTCATAAAAATAGTGATAAAAGGCCCAAATTTCAAATCAGAAGTATTGATCTTACTCTTGATGTTAAGTAAAATTTCTTATTAAAGTTTCACCTAATTTGGATTGTTCTACACCGTAAATTATGTCTAACAGAGCCAATCGTCGAATCGAATGTTCCATTATTAAAAACAACTTACAAGCACGGATGCTCTCGTACTTTCGAAAGCACGTGAGACTTAATATATATATATATATATATATATATATATATACATATTCGGCTACTATGCTATTAATAGCACAAAGCACTTGGTACTACCAAGTTTTCCACCATTAAATCTATCCCTTGAATCATTTCCACCATTTAGATCATACTACTTCCCCAACCACCCACTAAACCCAATGAGTCCACTATCATCCTATATATCCACACATCTCTTCATCCAAGGATAAAAAAATCTAATAGCACCAAGGACTTGGTGCTATTGATAGCATATAGTAGCCTAGTTATATATATCCACACATCTCTTCATCCAAGGATAAAAAAATCTAATAGTACCAAGAACTTGGTGCTATTGATAGAATAGTAGACTAGTATATATATATATATATATATATATATATCCCACAAGCACCAATGATTTTAATATATATATAGAGAGAGAGAGAGAGAGTGATGCTGGAATACTATCGGTAGAAAATGAGCATCATTGTTACCGATTTATTTTCGATGATGGAGCTTTCAAATCAACGATCGACATCGTTGATCATAATCTATATAATTTAAAATATTTAGAAACTAAATTTCAAATCTTTTCGACATCATTAACATAATGATCAAAAGATAGTAAAATTTGTAATTTTAATGGTCTATATGAGAAGATTTTTTGTTTTCTAATGTAAAGAAATTTAAATCAATTGAATTTTGATTAAATTTTTTTTTACACTATTTAAAGCAAGATTTATACTCTTAGGCCCTGTTTGGTTGGGGGATAAAGGGGGGATAACTACTTTATCCCCTCTTTATCCCCCTAAACATAATAAAAAAGGGATAATTGCCTGTGTACCCCTGAAATATGAAGAAATATCTGATTTACCCCTCTTATTTTTTTCTTTCTAATATACCCCTCATACGTTCCACCGTTATTAAAAATACCCCTACCGTTTCCCTTTGTTAAGTTAACTAGGGTTAAACTAGAGTTAAATAATAATCGGAGTTGAAAACTATCAGATATACCTATTTTGCCCCGGTTTAGGGTTTAGGATTTAGGATTTAGGGTTTAGGATTTTTTAGGGTTTTAGGGTTTAGGGTTTAGGGTTTTAGGGTTTAGAGTTTAGGGTTTTTTAGGGTTCTAGGGTTTAGGGTTTAGGGTTTTAGGGTTTAGAGTTTAGGGTTTTTTAGGGTTCTAGGGTTTAGGGTTTAGGGTTTTAGGGTTTAGGGTTTAGGATTTTTTAGGATTTTAGGGTTTAGGGTTTTAGGGTTTTGGGTTTATGGTTTAGGGTTTAGGGTATATTTGAAAGGGTAAAATAATAATTACACACAGATAACGGCAGTTTCAAACGGTACACTAACAGAGTTTAACTTCAGGGGTATTTTGGAAAGAAGTTGGAACGTAAGAAGGGTAGTTTTAATATTAGCCTTCTAAGAGGGGTAAATCTGAAAACAGGAAAATTTTTAGGGGTACGTAAGAAATTGCCCCAATAAAAAAATAGGGGGATTTGTTATCCCCCCTTAACGGGCTATTCTAGAATAACCCGTTAAGAAGGGGGGATAACAATTCTCCCCATTTGTGGGAAAAAGGTTGTTCCTATAATTTTTTTTTTTTTAATTTTTTTTTAAATTAAAATTTATAAAATTTTAAATTTATTTTTTTTATTTTATAAATTTTAAAATTTTTAATTTTAATTTTTTATAAATCTAAAAAATTTAAAAATTTAAAATTTATATAAATTTTGTATATATAAATTTTTAATTTTTTTATAAAAATATTTTAATTTATACAAATTTAAAAATTAAAATTTTTGCATCATCTTTTACATATTTTTCGAGATAATTAAAATTTAAATTTTTAAATTTGGAGAAATTTTAAATTGTAACTTAAATTTTTAATAAATTTATAAATTTATAAATTTAATAAATTTTAAAATTTTAAAATTTATACAAATTTTAAAATTTTTAACTTTAATTTTTTAAAAATTAAACGGTATTATTTACTAAAATATAAATTTTAATTTATACAAATATTAATTATTATTTAATTAATATTTTTATATTAATTAATTAGATAAAATATTATTATTTTAAAATTATAATTATTTTTATTTTTTTTACTATTCTTGCTTATTTCAAGAAATGAACCAAACACAATTTCAGCTATTCCTAAAAATAACAGTTTTACAAACCAAACACTATTTTTCTTTTATACCTGACTATCCCGGAATAACAAGCTATCACAGGGATAAAAAAGTTTATCCCCAACCTCATAATTCCCGAACCAAATGGTACCTTATTAATATTGACTATAAGACTTCTATCATAACCTTTTGAATGATATTTATTTTCAGCCGTTTATTTTTGTAACCACTTGATGGACAAAAGAATAATATTGAAAAAGTTTGAAATTTGATTTCTAGATAGCTTAAATGATTTAGATTATATTTAACGGTGCCGATCGTTGATATGGAAGTTCCATCATCGAAATCAAATCGGTAGCAACAGAGCCCGTTTGCTATCTATAGTATTCTAGTTCAACTCTCTCTCTCTCCCCCTCTCCCTATATATATATATATATAATTGAGCTCATATGCTTGTAAAAGTACTAAGTCATTGGTGCTTGTAAGTTTTTAGCACTTCGATGAAAAGATGTGTGGTTATGATGATAGTGGGCCCCATAGATTAAGTGGGTGGTTGGTGGAATAGAATGATCTAAGAGATAAAATTAGTTAAAGAGCTAAATTTAACGGTAGAAAACTTATAAGCACCAATTACTTGGTACTTGTACAAATATAGTAGCCTAACAATATATATATATATATATATATATATATATATATATATATATATATAGAGAGAGAGAGAGAGAGAGAGAGAGAGAGAGAGAGAGAGAGGGGCTACTATACTCTTATGAGTATAGAACCCTTCGTACTCATAAATTACCGGTCATTTGGATAAAGAAATGCGCGATTAAAATAATAATATAGTCCCATAGGGCTTAGTGGGTTGTTGGTAAAATAATATAAATCCTAGGGGACCGCTATAATCCTAACCGCACCTCTTTCATCCAAGAGCCGGAAACATATGAGTACGAAGGGGTTTATACTCATAAGAGTATACTAGACGGACTATATATATATATATATATATATATATATATATATATAGTGCGGTTGGGGTGCTTTTATAAGCACGGAGGCATTTGTGCTTATAAGTTGTCTTCGATATTGGGACTTTTGAATCGACGATCGGCTCCGTTAGGTTTGATTTAGAGTATTTGAAATATATAGAAAATAAATTTCACGATTTTTCAATATCATTTACCTAGTGATTGAAAGGACTCAAAATCAATGGCTGAAAATAAAAATCTAACAAAATGTGATGATATGACACTAAAATTTTAGATCAAATATATTGATCTTATCTTATATAGTATAAAAAAAATTTATCAAAATTTTATGTAATTTGAACAATTCTACACCGTTAAAATTGCAAACGGCTCACCACGACCGTTAAAATTTTGATTTTGAGTCTTTTTGATCATTAGGCAAATGATATTGAAAAATGGCAAAATTTATTTTCTAGATACTTCAAATACTGTAGATCAAGTCTAGCGGAGCCAATCGTCGATTCAAAAGTTCCAACACTGAAAACAACTTAAGCACGGGTACCACCGTACTTATAAAAGTATAATAGCCGCATTCATTGTATATATATATATATATATATATATATATATATATATAGAGAGAGAGAGAGAGAGAGAGAGAGAGAGAGAGAGAGAGAGAGAGAGAGAGTGAGTGAGTGAGTTAGGCTCATATACTATCAATAGTACCGAAGTTTCGGTACTATAGTATTATTTTCGATCTTATAATATTTAAATCAACGATCCATATCGTTAAATATGATCTAACGTTTATAAAGTTCTTAGAAATAGAATTTTAATTATTTTCGACATTATTTACTTAGTAAATAAATCATATCAAAATAAACGATAAAAATTAAATATTTTTAAAATTTGAGAATAGGACTTTTGAATTTAAAATTAAGAATATTAATCTTGATTTAAATAGTTTAAAATATTTTCTATCAAAATTTGAATAAATGTTGATTCTTCTATACCGTTCAATAACAAACTAGCTATAGTAACCATTGAAAATTAATAATTTTAAAATGATTTAATTATAAAGTAAACTATATCGAAAAAATAAAAAAATAAAATAAAAAACTTTGAATATATTGGATCATTTTTGACGGAGTGGATCGTTAATTTGAACATCCAAAAATTAAAAATAAGACTATAATATTAAAACTCTGGTACTACCGATAATATAGAACTCTCTCTCTCTCTCTCTCTCTCTCTCTCTCTCTCTCTCTCTCTCTATATATATATATATATATATATATATATATATATATATATATATATATATATATGTAGAACCAGGCTGGAATACTATCGATAGTACCAAGTTATTAGTGCTACCAATTTTTTAGCTCTTAGATTAAAAAATATGCGATTAGGATGATAATGGTTCCCTAGGGTTTATAGTTGGTGGTTGGTTGAATAGTAAAAATATTAGGGGATCACTATAATTTCAACCGCACATTCTTTCATCCAAAGATTGAAATTTGATAACACTAATATTCCATCCGGACTATATATATATATATATATATATATATATATTATACCGGGAGCATTCTCAGATGGTCTAATAAATCGTTTATCACATACAATAAATAAATTTTAAAATAATAATAAAATTATTGATTAAATTATTTCAATGTTGTGAGGAGCGTTCCCATACAATGAATGTTGGGGGTACAATTTTTGTTTTTTGTTCACCAGTATCTTTTAGAAGACATTTTGTATCATATGCGTCACCTCATGATCATCAGCGTATTACCAGTCAAAGAGAACGTTAGATATGACATTTGGAGAGGTAGGTAACTCCATTCAAAAAAATACAAAAACAATAAAATAAAATAAATAAATAAATAAAAAGAAGTAGTAGGTGATAGTGAAGATGATGTGATGCATCATGATGCTTAATGTAAAAACACATCACAAAAACCAAAGGCATACAGTGAAAAAAAAAAAAAACTATATTTTTACATAGAGAGTTTATTTTTTTAAAAAAATTAAATTTTAAAATAATTAATCAGATTAGAAAAAAAAAACTATTATTTTTTTAGTGATTAAAATATACAATTAAAAATTAATTTATAAATATACAAAATTATTATTTATGACTAAAAATATTATTCATAAATATTATTATGAAAAAAATTATATGTATTTGTAATGAAAGAATCAATCAATGTCAAAAAAAATTGAGTCCCAAGGTGACAAGTAAAGGCATCATAATTTTTCTCCTCATAAAAGAAAATTTGTGTTATGCATTTAGAGGTGTAATTCTCATATAGAGCAAGAACAAAAATTGATGAGGAGATGCAATTAAGCTAAGTCCAAATTTTATTCCTTTCTCAATTCAAAAAGCATGATTTGCTGATGTTTGTTGTTGAAAATCAACTTCAATTTGCTTACCACACTAGTTTCAATATTTAATTCCTCCTAAAATAATAATAATAATAATAATAATAATAATAATAATAATAATAATAATATCACAAGGTAAATTGGTTCACACCTTTTTTTTTTTTTTTTTTTTTTTTTTTTTCAGTGGTCAATAAGTACCTCCAAGTGTATTTTTTAAATATTATAGATTAACACAATAATATCATTATTACATTCAGTAAATCTCAAGCACTATCATTAATTAGAATGTAAGCACCATAATTACTTCCTAACTCCTAATTCTCTAACCCCTCTACATAGGTATCCAATACATCATCAACAAGATAATCCAAAAGTGGGATACTCTAAACATTTTTTTTTTTTCTTTTATAATCTACTTTCTTTGATTTGTCCTATTTCAATTTGATTTTATCTGGGTTTTTTTTTTTTTTTTTTTTTTCTAGTTCAACCTAATTCTTTCTCATATGATTTGGTCTCAGTTTTACTGAAATTATTATATGATCATATTAGATTCATGCAATGTGATGATTTAACACGTATATGTATATCAAATATAATATTTTTTAAAAAAATTTAAAATAATATCTAATTTACAATTTTAAAAGTTAATATAAAATTCAACTGAAATCTCCGCAACCAACTATTATTGTTGTTTACTCAAATTAAATTTTAGCTTTTAGAAGAGCACAAATAAAAGGTTGAAAATATATATATATATATATTTTTGGAGGCATTGCATTATGAGAAATATCCTAAATATAATTACCCCCAAAAGCATCATAAATTACCCCAATCTAAAAAATGTGAAATAATTATTTTTTTGCTCAAAATTTAAACTATTAAAAAATAATATTTTTTTAATATTTATGTTCGACACTCACACTCATACTCATCTCACAGTTGGAGACTATTTCAAAAGGGCAAAGCATAAATTTAATTAAATAAAAAAAATTAAATAAAGCTTAGAAGTATGACAAAACTTAAAACTAAAAACTTTTTACTTTCTATGTTAAAAAAATATAAAATAATTATTTTTTAAAAACTTAATTAAACAGTAAAAAAATATAATATTTTTAAAATTTATATTCAACACAATTTCCTATTCAAATCTGTCTGGTGCAGAAAAACCACTGTGGACCTGAACTTTCTGACAGAAAAATGCAGAGTTTGTGGATGTTGTCCAAAAATTATTGCCATGTACACAAGCACAAACCAAATATCACACTGGAGGGGGTTTTTATATCCATCACTTCAAAGTGATGAATAAAATTTATCCCACCCTAGAATAAGTGGGATATACGATGTACACCTAAAAATAGATGTACACTTATATATACCTATTTTATAATAAAATTCTCAAATCTAACTCATTAAGTATGTTTTATGATTTTTAAGATATCTATATATTTAATATTATAAATTTTACAAATTCATTTATAATGAATCAAATAATAAATAATAATCTTGTGTGTATTGGCCATTGTATGTATAAACTGTTTAGATGACATACATTTATGTTAGAAATCCGTCATTTAAATTGATACTCGATTTTCTCTGAGTTTCTTACAACAAAAGCAAAATAAATTTAATTTGTCGAGCATGAAAATACCAAAAAAAAAATTAAAAATGAGAAAAAAATAAATCACATAAATATTTACGTGGTTCGATCACCAATTTATGTCTACGGATAAAGGTGAAGTGGAAATTTTTATTATAATCAAAATGTTATACAAATATGCCTCTTTTATAAACTTTTAATCCTAAAAATATACTCAAATTCTTTCTCATCTGCCACACTGAATCAATGAAATAAAAGATATATTTATTTTATAATAATGATTAAATTCTAATATAATTTGAAATACAAAATTGTAGGATAAAAATAATCTCAATATGGCTATACATAATCTAAATTTAACTCAATGAGATAAGCAAAATAAAATAGGATTAAAAAATTTTGCGCTTTCATAATAGCTTTGAAACCAAGAAGTACTTGTCATGCCCTGAGTTTCAAAACGTGGGCTAATTTTTTTTTTTCTTTTTTTTTTTTAAAATCAGAGTCTTAAATTTGAAATTCAGGACGTGGACAGACTGCCACATACAAAAAAAATTCTCTGTCCATACGAATAGAATCTTCGCTATACATGCTCTACTAAACAAATACAAATGATTAATTAGAGGAGTAAACGATAAACATAAACTCTCTATATCTATTTACATCCACAAGGTTTGGCATAACCATAGTCCACAAGACATAATAATCCAACTCAGAAGTACGTAAACAGAACTAAAACTGTAAAGGTCGATAACAGGGAACAAGTCATCGCGAAAGCTCTCTGGATCGTCCCGACATCTCCGCACCTGACTGATCTGAAAAAATGATCACCCAAGGGTGTGAGATACAACATAAATGTATCCCAATGGATACAACGGGCCGAGAAATAGCAAGTCGCACCTACCGGATACCGTAATAAGCGGGTAGCAAAACAGGCTATAATCTGTAAGTTAGATACTGATCATGATGAAATGAAAGCAGGTACTCAGAAAGGAAGCTGAACATTCTATAATTAGCAATCAGGTAAATCATGACAAAATCAATGTATCATGCTGTACATCAGGCAGGTATGATAATGCATAACTGTCAAAACTGTAATCTAGAGTACCAATAATCATATATATGCTAATCAATAAAGCAGAGTAATCATATATGAAGCTGAACAAGTTATAATTGGCAATCAGGTAAACCTGATCAATCTCAATGCATATAGATCAAGATCATACTATAAAACAGAGCAGGTATAAAGATGTGTAATAAGATAATGCGTCAAAGCTGTAATCACAACTATACCCAATCTCATGCCACTTTTGGTCACAAGGATCTCAATGCCCACCGGTACGCCAATATGCTATCATAACCCTGCGCACTCTGAGTGAACACCCTGAGCTCACGGGTCGATGTGACAACCTCTCTACCGGTAAAGAACACCATGACGGTGGCCAAACCGTCGATGTATGTGACTAAAAGCTGGCTCAATAGGGCGATCATTGTAGGTTTATGGATCCCCAAGGATCTAAATAGGTTCTATCAAACACCTAGAGGGGGGGTGAATATGTGCAATATCTAAAATACCAATCTCAGTGCAATTTAAAATAAATACGAAAAATAAAAACAGCACATCGAGATTTACGTGGAAAACTCCATCACAGGAGTAAAAAATCACGGGACCAACACGCAATAACAATCCACTAAGAATTTGAAAAATAACAAGGTGATTACCGACTCCACGGATTCCAACCCCACTTTCAACTTCTCCGGATCTTGCGCTCACCGACTGCAAGTCCAATGCACACGTTCGAATCCACGAACGACACTCGAATCCACGAGCAACATGTTTCGAATCCACGAAATGCTTTCAACACATCGAATCCACGATGCCACGTCAACTCCTTGACACAAACTCAGCCGTTAGGAAAGTATAGGCTTCGATGGTGATCCTTTGCTTATAATATCATTAGAGAACCATGGAAGAAATCTCACACTAACTCAACCATCGAATCCACGTCGTGGTGTTCCTCACGAACAATAATATGACAAACTTGATATGCTCATCGTCGTAGCCGCTCAAAATCTCACTGGAGATAGAGACAAAGATAACAGAGGAGGAGAACGACAGTTGCTAGTCAAGAATGCTTTCAAAACATGTTTGCAATGTAAGCAATGAATACGGTGTCAAGGTGGTGGCGGTAGTGAAAGAAAAAAATATTCAGAACGACGCGATGTTGCACTATTTGAAAAAAAAAAAATTATACTATTTAAATATATGTTGCACTATTTAGAAGAAATTTGTACTATTTTATATTTTATTATATGTATCAAATAAAGTAACTTTCTTATTGTTAGGATTTGGTTAGATATGTAGTTAAATCCTAGTTGGATTAAAATTAATATTTGAATCTGTTTGAGATAAATTATTAAGATTTAAATATTAATTAGAATATAAATTTACTTAGACTATAGGATTCTGGTAGCTTTTGATGTAAACTATAAATGTAGTATAGGTGTTATATATATATTATTTGGTGGTGGTGTTACGGTTTAGGCACACCCATATATCATAGCTAAGGTGTCCATGATTTTGGATACATCTAGTGCACGAGTGCGCCTAAAAAAAAAAAAGTCTTTTGAATTTATAGAAAACGAGAAAAGGTAAGAAAGATTCAGGAAGAGAACTCGAATTGAAGCTACTCTATATAGAAAAGGAGTCAGGTGTAATTATTCTTTTGGTTAATAAATTTTATTTCATCCGTATTTTTTGTTTTAATTTTTGTTCTCTCTTTTGTGGTTATATAGGGCTCTGATACCAATTGTTAGAAATCTGGTACTCGCATACAAGTTTCCGTGCTTGTTCGCCACGCACACGACTCGAAGCAAAGCTAATTTGAGTTTCAAAAGATCGATGTCAGAGTACTGGATTATCGATTATCACTGGGAGCGATCACAATTTGATCTCGCTAGGCGTGTTGGACTCGAAAGTTTGTGATTTTTCGACTTCAGGTAGAGTTATGAGAGTCCAAAAGTAATTAAGATCGGATCGTACAAAAATGCAGTCGCCTAAGGTGGAGCGGCGAAGAGCTCAATGCAGAGATTGAATATTACAAATCAAATCAAGATGAAGATTATTAGGATTTGATTAGATTTGTAATAGAATCCTAGTTGGTAAAAATGAGATTTGTAATAGAATCAAGATGAAGATTCTTTTGTTATTATGTTCGATTACTATTTAGGAGACAGATTTATGGTAAAAATGAGATTTGACGCTTCCGTTGCAGAATTCCAACATCATGCGATATCAGAGAGAATTGCGGATTCATAAAATTTGGTATCAGAGCGAGTATCAGATTCCTAATATTATTAAATAGCGCAATATTGCGTCGTTTGCTAAATTTTTCTCTCTTATTACCACTGCAACCTCGTCATTGTCGGTCGCACTCACGAGCCAGTTTGCAAAACGACCAGAGATTATCACCCTCCATCGCTGCCACCCTTCGGCGACGCTTCAACCGGAACCATGCTCGTCTCTACCACAGTGATCTCGCCGGAGAACGCCAAAAACGGTCATGACACGAACAAGTCGAGTTTCGTCATTGTCCTCTCATTCATGAATGAGGTAGGAAATAAAGAAGCATGACGGCAATTCTTGTCAGTTTAAAAAAAATAATAATTTGAATATATAAAAACAAAAAAAAAACCCAAATTTTCAGCAAAATTAATAAACTACTTTTGTAAATAAAGCCAGAAAATAATAATAATAATAATAATAATAATAATAATAATAATAAAAGAGTGGCTTCAATTAACCTACTTTTTTACCTACCAGAGTTCAGAGTCCACTTGCTACAATTTTGACACGTTTGTGGTCGTTGGATTAAGTAGTTAGCTTTGATTGTTCAAAGAGGATTTTTGATACAGGTAGCGTATTATTATCTTCACAGATTTTTTTTTTTTTTTTTCCTGAGTTCAAATAAGAGTTGACTTTAATACGTGTTTCATATCCAACCTAATTAATACGAGTTAATTTCATATCCATTAATTGTTTTTGGTCGTTGGATTAAGTAGTTAGTTTTCATTGTCCAAAGAGTTAGTTGGTACAATTTTTTATTTAGAGACACAGGCAGCGTATTATTTTCACAGAATTTTTTTTTTTTTTTTTTTTTCTGAGTTCAAATAAGAGTTGACTAATATAAACGAGTTTCATACCCAACCTATTTAATGTTGAGGGTCAAAATTAAACAACATGATCCCTACAGGTATAAACACATGCATTGTATTCAGTATCGATCGACTAGTCATGGAAGGAATCATCTATAGTCGTAGTTCTTATAAAAAAAAAAAAAAAAAAAAAAAAAAAAAAAAAAAAAAAATTTAAAAAAAACAACTTACATGTAGAGCATGTTACATCACTACAATAAAATTATACTATAGCGATAATTTTAAGTGTTTCTAAAATTTAAAAAAAGTGTCGCTGACAAAAATACCGACACTTATTATTAGTATTGCTATATGTGCCGTCGCTAGCGACACATTTTCATAATGTGTCCCAAAAATATGTCCTTATAACCTAATTTTAAATATGGATGAAATCTAAATAGGACACTTATACAAAAGTGTCACAAATATATGTCACTATAATCTAATTTTATTGTACTGTATTTTAGTAATATTAATATACTTACAAGCAAATCTTACCATAATTTACAAACTAAATTACTTATATGGTTGTATTTAATTCGCACAGAGGTATCAATGGTGAGATGATTCTTGTGAAATACAAGATATAGAAAAATTAAAATATATCAGCTTATAAATTTTAAGTTTTCTAAATTATTATAGAAGTTGTTTGTAAGAATAATATTCTTTTTTTTTTTTTTTTTTTTTTTTTTCTCGTTCCATCTCTTTAAATTCACTATCTGTAAGAAGATATGAATAGACATAAATCGGGAGTTTAGCAAGAAAGTTACTCTATTTGATACGTATAATAAAATATAATATAATAATTTTTTTTTAAATAGTACAATATATATTCAAATAGTATAACTTTTTTAAAAAAAGTAGTATAACATTCGTTCTTAACACTTACTTTTTACCTACCGCCACCACACCTAGCTGCTATCAGCCACACTTGCGCCACAAACATACTTTGAAAGCACTCTCAACCAGCGATCATCGTTCTCCTCCTCTGCCATCTCTATCTCTATTCCGGTGAGACTTTGAGCAGCTACGTCGACGAGTGGATTAAGTTTTGTTAGCCTTGTGGCCCTAATACTTATTAAAATTTTGATGATTACAAATAATAATAATTTTAAGCTACTAATCCCATTTTACTTGAGTTTTGTATTTAGACTTTCAAATTTGGAAGAACTTAAGGCAATGAAGTAAAGAATGGAACTTCACATAAAACAGAAGCCTATTAGGCTTCTAAAAATCAAATTGACCATAATCTACTCTCTTTAGGCTTTTAATTTCAGAATCACTCAAATTTAATGAGTTAAGTAAAATTGAACTTATTTATAAAAATTATTTTCAATCAAAAAGCACATTTGAACTAAAAAAAAATTAATATGATATTTGTGCTTAACTGAGTACCCAAAACCTTATTACAAAATTCAAAAGACACTCAAAACTTTAAATTAAATTCTATCTACTAATCTACTATCGATTTCGGACGCTGTTCCCGATGCCCGAATATGGCATCTGGAAGCTTCGAATGATAACGCCCGAATATTAAATTAATATGATGGAATTTTTAATTTTAGGGTGCCAAAAAATGATTTAGGGTGCTCGAATGATAACGTTGTGTACAGGATAAACGAATAACACAAAACGTTTTAAGTTTAGGACACCTGAATTCTGTTTAGGCCGCCTGAAACTGATAGCAACAACAACGGAAAGATTGTAAATTTTTGCTATAAATAAAGAGTTTTAAGACTTCTTTAAGAGGTTACTAAGTTTGAAATATTTGCAATACATTACTTTTAGCTCTCGAAACTCTCTCTTAGCTTGAGTGATTTTCATAGTAAGATAATTGTGTAAAAGAAAAAAAAAATTATAATTTATGTAATTTTTTTGGAAAAAAAGAAAAAATTGGTGTAAAGATTTGGTACTGACCTGCAAAAGCATTAATTTAGTGAAAATCCAACATCCTCTCCTCTTGTGTTGAGAAGTTAGCGGGAACATAGGCAAAGTACAGAATCTCGAAACAAATTAATTGTGTGCTTCTTAAATTTCATTTCTCCTATTTTTTACTTACTTTATTCAATTTGGAGATCTTTGATTTGTTTGATTATTCGTAATTTTATTTTAGAAACCTAATTCACCCCCTCCCTCCCACCCACCCACACACCTACCCAAACCTTTCCCTCCCCCTACCCAAATATCACTACAACAAAATTAGGTTATAGAAACACATATTTGTGACACTTTTGTATAAGTGTCCTATCTATGTTCCATCTATATTCAAAATTAAGTTATAGGGACATATTTTTGGGACACATTATAAAAATGTGTCGCTATACACCCCAGCGACGGCACATATAGCAACACTAACCATAAGTGTTGGTATTTTTGCCAGCGATACTTTTTTTAGATTTTAGAAATACTTAAAAGTATCGCTATAGCATAATTTTGTTGTAATGAATCTTTTCCTCCCTCTTAGGTTGCCATTTTGATCATCAAGTTTGTCATCTTCTTCATGTCCGCGAGGAACACCACAACGCAGTCTTGATGGTGAAGTTGGTGTGGAGACGACAAAAGAAGGATGAGCGCTCGAGTCTATCGTCGGCGGTGGAGACATGAGCCTGCAAGAGGCGGAAGAAGAAGAGATAAGATATTTAAGATATAAGTTATTTTGATCCTTTTTAAAAATTGTGATCTAAATATGCAAAAATAAAAAATATGATCTATTTTGCAAAACGTAAAACTAGTAATTTTTTTTTTTATAAATAAATCAAAATATAAATACAAAGAAATAATAAATAATATTGAAATCAAGAAAAATGGTCACTCCCTAATAAATAGTATAATTTGTTTTATATATAAAAATTTTAAAATTTTATTTTACTATAAAATTTTTTCGTTGAAATTATAATGAAGTAGAATATATAAAAAAAAAATAAAATGCTCTTCACTCAAGTTTTTTTTTTTTTTTTTCTCTTTTTTTTTTTTTTTTCTAAGAACAACTACCACATATAACTCTTAGATACTTAAAAGCAATGTACATTCTAAAAATAATATATATTTTATATTTTATAATGACGTGTCACTTATTAATCACTAAATATGATAAATAAAAATATTTTATTTATTAATGAGATGCATATCACCGTATATCTCTTTTGGAATATATATATTTTATATTTTATCTATCAATGGATGATGTGTCACTCACTAATCACTAAATATGATAAATTAAAATATTCTTTTTTATTAATGAGATGCATATTCCTGTATGTCTCTTTTGGGATATATATATAGAGTCCGGCTACTATACTATCGATAGTACTAAGTATTTGGTGCTATCAAATTTTCTATCCTTAGATCAATTCCTTTAATTATTTTCATCCGTTAAATTTTACTGTTTTTCCAACCACCCATTAAACCCAAGGGGCCCACTATTATCTCAGCCACACATCTTTTAATTCAACGGTTAAAAACTTAATAGCACCAATAACTTTGTACTATTAATAATATTCCAGTCCCGCAACTATCCTTTTAGCAGGACAAAATTCTTTGTCCTCCTAAGTCGTTTTACATAATAGAGATTCCGAATTGATGATCGAAATCGTTAAAGTTGGTCTAAAGTATTAAAAATGTCTAAAAATTAAATTTTAAAAATTATTTACATAGTGATCAAAGGATCACAAAATCGATAATTTTTGACGGCCTATATGAGCCGGTTACTAGTTTAACGGTATAGAACAATTCAAACCGCCTGAATTTTTACTGGAAAATTCTTTATACTACTTAGATAATGTTTGATAACTCCGATCATAAATTTAGAAAGTCTAACATCTATTTTCACAAAGTTATTCATTTTTGACTGCTCATTTTTCGACTCTTCGATCGATGAACTTGAAAACTAATTTTAAAATTTATAAAATTTAATTTCTAGATACTTTAAATATTATAGATCAACTTTAATGATTTCGATTATCGAATCGAAATTCCTATCATATAAAACCACTTAGGAGGACAAAGAACTTTGTCCTCCTAAAATGATAGTAGCTGAATTATATATATATATATATATATATATATATATATATATATAGAGAGAGAGAGAGAGAGAGAGAGAGAGAGAGAGAGAGAGAGTAATGCTTATATATTTTCAAAAGCACAAGTTCAATTGTGCTTGTGATTTCTTTATTATAAATTTGTATTGAGATCAGCGCTATTGTAAAGTCAACTAAAAAGAAAAAAAAAAAAGAAAGAGTACAATAACATAGATATCAATACAAATTCAATAATAAAAAAATTATAATTATAATTAGATTTGTACTTTTGAAAATATATAAGTTCTACTGTTTATATATATATATATATATAAAATTGAGCTTCTATACTTGTAAAAGTAGAAGGTTAGTTATTGAATGAAAAGATGTGTAGTTATGATGATAATAATTTTTTGGGTTAAGTGAGTGATTGGTAAAATTGAATGATCAAAGAGATTAAATTAGTCAAAAAGATAGATCTAACGGTAGAAAACTTGTAAGCACTTATTGTTTGGTGCTTGTACAAATATAGTAGCCGAAATATATATATATATATATATATATATATATATATATATATATATATATATATATATATATATATATATTACTCGAATTAATAATACCTGTGACTCATCTTGTTTTGACCTTTTTCTACATTAATTGGGTTGGATAGGAAACTCATATTTAGTCAACTCTTCAATATTGAGCACAAAGAACAGTGGGTTTGATTTCCCTTTTGTTTACACATTTATTCTTAAAAAAGTATTTAATAAATAAAAAATACTAAATCTTCTAATTTATTAGATAAGATCAAATAAATCATGAGATGTGATATTTAGTTCTCAAATTCTAATTTATTATAATTGAACTTTCAAAATTATTATAATCAATCAAATTTATAATTTAATTTAATTGATTAAATATTAACGTATCATCAATCACATAGCATATTATATTAATATTTAGTTAACTAAATTAACTAGGTTATAGTGCTTGATTACAACAGCTCAAAAATTTTGAACTAAAAATTAAAATAAATTAAAATTTAAGAACCAAACATACAATTCACTCTAAAAAGATTTTAATAATTACTTATTAAGATCTTTTTAACAATTTTTTACTTCAAACTATAACAAAGTCCTAGTTATTGTACAAATATTAAAAAGTAATTTTTGAAATATAGAAATATTTTGAAATGCAATGTCTAAGTCTATTGAAAAATTTTCAATGTGCAAATTTAATGCACAGCTTATCAACAGAAAATATTAATCATTTCAATTTCTGATGAACTATATACAGATGAAATTAGATTTTTTTTTTTTTTTGAATTTAATCTTCTAAAAAAATTATTTTTAAAAATAATCTTATATATAAAAATTAAATTTGTAAAAATAATTCTATACCTGGAGCGTAAGTTGAACACGATTCATTATATATATAATAAATTATATATATTGTTAGAATTTTTTGGATTGTTAGAATTGAATAATATTTGATTTTTAGAATTTTATTGTTAGATTGTTGAGATTTATTAGATTGTTAGAATTGTATATGATTTGTTAAAAATTTTATGTGATTGTTATAATTATATATAATTAAAAATAATAATAAATTATTCATCGTGTTCAACTTATACTTCACCTTCCCACGTGGCACCCGCATCATAGATATAAAATTATTTTTATAAATTTAATTTTTATAAAATTATTTTTAAAAATAAAATTTTTTTAGAGAGCTAAATATAAAAAAAAACTTGATGAAATTACTCTGCGCGGCAGAAATTATTGTTGTACAAAATTCTTTTTTTTATTATGTTTTTTAAAGTTCAAATGTTTATTTTAACTGTACTATTTATATATATATATATATATATATATATATATATATATATATATATATATATATATATATATATATATATATAGCGTCCGGCTATTATACTCTTATGAGTAAAATTCTTTCGTACTCATAAATTTATATTCTTTTGATGAAGGAATGTGCGGTAAGGATTATAATAATTCGTAAGATTTATACTATTTTACCAACAACCTAGTAAATTTTAGAAAAATCACTATCATACTAACCGCACATTCTTTCATCCAGAAGCGAAAAAGTTATAATATAAAGAGATTTATACTCATAAGAGTATAGTAGCCCTACGCTATATATATATATATATATATATATATATATATATATATATATATATATATATATATATATATATATATATATATATATATAGTTAGGTTGAAATACTATTAATAGTACAAGTCATTGGTGCTATTAAATTTTTAATTTTTAGATTAAAAGATGCGTGGTTGAGATAATAGTGGGCCTCTTGGGATTAATAGATGATTGGAGAAATAGTAAAATCTAACGGATAAAAATAATCAAATAGGTTGATCTAAGAGTGATAGTACCAATAATTTGATATTATTAATAGTATAGTAACCGAGCTATATATATATATATATATATATATATATATATATATATATATATATATATATATATATATATATATATGGGATAATTGCCTGTGTACCCCTGAAATATGAAGAAATATCTGATTTACCCCTCTTATTTTTTTCTTTCCAATATACCCTTCATACGTTCCACCGTTATTAAAAATACCCCTACCGTTTTCATTTGTTAAGTTAACTAGGGTTAAACTAGAGTTAAATAATAATCGGAGTTGAAAACTATCAGATATACCTATTTTGCCCCTGTTTAGGGTTTAGGGTTTAGGGTTTAGGATTTTTTAGGGTTTTAGGGTTTAGGGTTTAGGGTTTTAGGATTTAGGGTTTAGGGTTTTTTAGGGTTCTAGGGTTTAGGGTTTAGGGTTTTAGGGTTTAGGGTTTAGGATTTTTTAGGGTTTTAGGGTTTAGGGTTTAGAGTTTTAGGGTTTAGGGTTTAGGGTTGATGGTATATTTGAAAGGGCAAAATAATAATTACACACAGATAACGGCAGTTTCAAACGGTACACTAACAGAGTTTAACTTCAGGGGTATTTTGGAAAGAAGTTGGAACGTAAGAAGGGTAGTTTTAATATTAGCCTTCTAAGAGGGGTAAATCTGAAAACAGGAAAATTTTTAAGGGTACGTAGAAAATTGCCCATATATATATATATATATATATATATATATATATATATATATATATATATATATAATATATATATGCTCGGGTCTTTTCATCCACAGCTGATAATTAATTTGTTCTTATCCGAATCGTTTAATTATTCCCCACAAGGTTTTACATCTTATCCCAACAAATGTCACGTAGCCCATGCTTGATGCACCCAACCTCCACATCTAAACCCCACAAATAATAATAATAATAATAATATATATTATTATTATTATTATTATTATATATTATTATTATACTCACTAATACGTGTCCTACACGTGGCAGTAAGAGCAAACGTGTCATATATATATATATATATATATATATATATATATATATATATATATAGAGTAAAGTTTATATTTTTTTAAAGTATAAAATAATCAATGCATGTAAATTAATTATATTAAAATTTATATATATATATATATATATATTTTTTAGTTGATTTTATAAAAATACTAATTTCAATACAAATCTAATGATAAAAATTTCACGTATGAATTATTTTGTATTTCTTAAAAATATATAAGTTCTACTTTTATATATATATATATATATATAATACTAATTTTAAATAATTAGTGTAGTAATCCACATGATTAGATGGATAGATATTTTGTTTAGTCGTAAAGAGTATAAAATATTTTTTAATATGCTTAATAATTTTTTTTTTATTTATACGGATATCAAAAAAAAATTATTTTTATATTTGTATATATCAATTCTTTAATTTTTTTTTGTTATATATTTAAAATTTTATAGATATATAAAGAGAAGTAAATTAAATTTCTTTATAAATACCGCAGGGCGGGTAAACTTTGAGTCCAATCATCATAAAACAACTACTGAAATTTAAAAAAAAAAAAAAAAAAAAGAAATTGACTAAAATTGACTAAAATTATTTTTTTAAAAAATTATATATACAGTAGATAATTTAAAATAAATAAATTAATAAAATAAAATAAAATAAAAAAAAGAGGCTGTAGTCAAATAGATAAACCAACAAAATCAGTGAAATTAGGAAAATCGTTGGTGAAATCGAATGTCTTCTTACAGAATATCTTAACAGCATAATAAAAAAAAAAAATGACGAGTGTTTTAATATGCAGACATCTACAAAGAGAAAAGTAATAATAATAATTTTTTAAAATTAATAGGGATATAAAATTAAAGTGGCCAAGGACCGCAAAATCGAAACGGTAAAGCGATCGAGAGCGATAATGAATCAGATCCATTTCAAGAGGGATAGCAATAGGTGGAAACAAAACGAGAGTAAAATACAAAAACTCTGAGGAGGGAAGAAGTAACGTCGATCATCAGGCCAATTTTTTATTCAAAATGAAGTAGGCTAAAAAAGAAGTGAGATGAATAACCGGTTCAATGATAGCTGCAACAATAAAGCGAACCGATAGATAGAAAAAAATTTGGCAGTTGAATAAATAAATAAATAAATAAATAAATAAATATATATATATATATATATATATATATATATATATATATATATATATATATATTAATTTTTTTAAATTAATAGGGATAAAATTAAAGTGGCCAAGGGACTGCAAAATCGAACCGATAAAGCGATCAGAAGCGACAATGATTCAAATCCATTTCAAGAGAGATAGCAATAGGTAGAAACGAAACGACAGTAAAATACAAAAACTCTGAGGAGGGAAGAAGTAGCGCCAATCATCAGGCCAATTTTCTGTTCGAAATGAAGCAGGCTACAAAAGAAGTGAGATGAATAACCGATTCAATGATAGTTGCAACAATAAAGCGAACCGATGGATAGAAAAAAAATTGGCAGTTGAATAAATAAATATATATATATATATATATATATATATATATATATATATTGAGAGAAGGATTCTAGGCCTATAAAGCATCAAATAAAAAATGAGGGATACTAGATATACACCCCTTTAGGGGTGTATATTTTTTATCCCATTCCATTCTGGAGTGGATATTATTTCACTCGTCATATCGAATGACGAGTGAAATTCATCTCACTTCAGAATAAGGTGAGTATAAAATATACACTCCTAAAAAAATATATACTTATATATACCCATACTTATATATACCCATAAAGAATCTCAGCCATGTGGACTCTAAAATTAATAAGAGTATATAGATGATCCATATATGGAAAGGTGATAATTTTTGCTTGGAGTCTCCTCTAAGGAAAAGGATATATCTTTTTAAGTATTCTTTTCCCTTTTATTCTAATCCTTGCACCCACACCCAAGTTATGACTCATGATGTATTATATATCCTTTCCTTTCCAGTTGTTTTATGCCCCTAAATTTTAGATTCTACCTTATCCTTCACACTTGATCAACATCAATTCCTTTTCCCTAAATAGCTTTTTGTTCTCTTGAGAAGAGTATCTCCATGCATCTATAGCCTTTTGTTTTTTTTTAAAAAAAATGTATAAATTAAATATTGCTTAAACTTTAGAACTCTTACCTATATATGTCTGAAATATTAATTTTAATAACTAAATTTTATTAAATAATTTAATAAGCTATATTCTCGAGCAAAATTACTAATTAAACAGCTATTTTAATCGCATCTCTAGCGTATTGATTTGTATAACTTCAAAACATGAAGAAACGTATATAATTTTATCGTTTCTAGTTTTGATAATCAAGCACTATGATAAATCTATTTCAATTTTTACTATTTATTTCAAGGAGCAATTTTCTATATATCTCTAAAAATTTATCTATTTTTAGATTTATCTCTCTTAGAAGACTAATATTAAAACTACCATTCTTACGTTCCAATTTCTTTCTAAAATACTCTGTTAGTATACTATTTGGAATTGCCGTTATTTGTGTAAAATTATCATTTTGCCCTTTCAAATATATCCTTCTATCATAACAAATTTTCTTATGTATCCTTAAAATTTTCAATAGTTTTGATAGATAGGGACAAAATAGGTATATTTGATAGTTTTCAACTCCGATTATTATTTAACTCTAGTTTAACCTTAGTTAACTTAACAAAGGGAAACGGTAGGGGTATTTTTAATAACGGTGGAACGTATGAAGGGTATATTGGAAAGAAAAAAATAAGAGAGGTAAATCAGATATTTTTTCAGATTTCAGGGATACACAGACAATTATCTCTTATTTCAAATATATATATTAGAGCTTGCAAAATTATAACAATATAAGTGATCAAAGCGGTTATATATTTATTAACTTTGATTTAGTTGAGAATTCTATAGAATTACTTGGTAAAGTTTAGAGACACTAATAGTTAAAATTAAAAATTCGTGGGCCTAAAAATACTATAATAGTTAAAAAAAAAAAATTATTTATATATTCTAAAAGAGGTGTATGATACGCATTCCATCCATTCAATGATGAGATATATTTTACTGGTTATTTCAAAATAATTAGTAAAACTTATTTTATCTCACAATAAATGGAATATAAAATTTATATTCTTTTCAGACTTACAAGAAGTAATTTTCTACTAAAAATCTTTGTACATGTTCTTCCTTTTGTTTTTTTTATAGATAAAACAAGTCAACAATGGACCACTTTGAAATAAACTTCTCAAATTATAATTATCATAAATTCAAAACATTAAATGGGTGATAGTTACAATTAATGGATACTAACTTTTTAAATATGTATGTATGAGCTCTATGTTGACTATAATTAATTAATTAAACAAGATCATTATTTTAATTTTTCACAATAAGTTTATTTATATGTTAATTATATACATATATGGATTGTTTTTTATCATTTTAAACTGATCTTTTACAAATGCGAAAAATAAAATTAGATCGAGGTTAAGTACGAATGTACAGAAAATAGAATTGAGCTCTTATATTTTTAAAAATATCAATTCATTGATATTTATAAATTTTTAATAAAAAAAATAAATCTAGCGGTAAAAAATTTAAAAATCCCAATTACAAGCATAGTAGCGGAACTCTAGAAAATATTATTATTTTAACTTATAATTAACTACCTAAATTTGAAAGTATATTTATTGGAGTGGAAATATTTAATGCGGCACAAAAACAATTTGAATTTGTCTTATATTTGTAGTTTCATGTCACAATCGCATCCCAATAATTACAATACCTTAATCGTGTTCATACTGATCTGATCGATTTGGATTTACATGCTAAACCTGAAAATAACACGATAGTGACACAAACAATCATTTAGATCATAGGAATTATAATATATACAAACACCATTCGAATTCAAACTATATATATATATATATATATATATATATATATATATATATATATATATATATATATATATTGAGAGAAAGACAGTATGCTGCCGTTCTATTTATAGATAAATAAACTCGGCTACAGAAGTGAGATAGCTAGATCTCAACAAGATAAAACAACAAAAAGAAAAAATAGAAAAAAAACGAAACAAAAAAAAAAAAAAAAAAAAAAAAAAAAAAAAAAAACTGAAAATAAGCGGTTAAATACAGAACACGTTCCAAGCTGCTCTAGACGATCGGATGTCAGCTAGTAGGATTCGTGTATTACGTCTCTTATTTTCAAATAGTCACCGATTCTAACTAAATGAACCACCACATTATAGCGCATTACAATAAAATTAAATTACAAGGACACATGTTTGTGACACTTTTGTATAAGTGTTTTATCTACATTTCATTTATATACAAAATTAGGTTATATGGACATTTTTTTAAGACATATTATAAAAATATGTCGCTATACACCCTAGCGACGACACATATAGCAACACTAACAATAAGTGTCGGTATTTTTGACAATGACACTTTTTTTAAATTTAGAAATAGTTAAAAATATTGCTATAGCATAATTTTGTTGTAGTGCTGATTGTAGCAAGTTCCCTTCTTCCGTTGGCTACGTGTTTGTGTTTACTCACTTTCCATAACTTATTTATAGCTGTGCAGTTACGAACTACAGTTTTGTTGAAAAATAAGCCTTCCAACCGGGCTCTCGCAAATACAGGGTTTGAACATGTACTATATAGTTGGTTAAGCCATACATATATTCAGTGATCAACTAAATACCACTCAATTTATACGTGTGAAAATAGTTTAGTAACAGCAAATTATATTCTCTATCAAAATCGGAGCAATATATATTAAATATAACAGCTCTTACGCTTGTCATGTCAAAATTTAATTTACTATAAATTTACTCGTATTTTGATCAAATAAATAAAACAATAGAATAATTATAGTTTCAAAATTGTTGATCTTATGTGGAACAAACTATAATCTTACTTTTATAATTAAATTAATTGAAAGTTATTTTTAACAGAAAATTTAGCTTTGGGACAAGGAACAGTCACAGGGGATTTTTTAAAAATAACCCTATGAAATATTGATTTTTGCAAAATAACCTCGGCCAAATTATATTTGCAAATCTAACCCTCTTTTTGCCACCTCGGCGCCACGCAGGCGTGCCAGCGTGAAGGCGCTGAAGCGGTCAGCGCCTTCACAATATTCCTATGAAGGCGCTGAACCGCTCAGCGCCTTCATGCCTTGTGTTGAAGGCGCTGAATGGTTCAGCGCCTTCATAGGAATATTGTGAAGGCGCTGACCCCTTCAGCGCCTTCATGATATTATGCTGAAGGCGCTAGTGCATTCAGCGCCTTCAGCATACACTACAACCGCGGCCAGGACTTAGTCATTTTTGGTGGAAAAATGGCTAAGTCCTCAGTGTGGCTTCTCTGTAAATAACTAAAGGCGCTGATCCACTCAGCGCCTTTAGTGATATACACTAAAGGCGCTGATCGGATCAGCGCCTTTAGTGATATACACTAAAGGCGCTGAGCGGATCAGCGCCTTTAGTTATTTACAATGAAGGCGCTGAGTCGCTCAGCGCCTCTAGTGCAGAACACTAAAGGCGCTGAGTGGCTCAGCGCCTTTAGCTGGGCTCACACCCAACACTTACCAACACATTAAAAAAATCCCAAAATTGTACAATAAGTTCATGCATTGACAAAATACATTCACAAACACCGACAAATAACATTGATCAATCAACCAGCAATCATTTCATTCACAGAATCGAGTTGAGTAACATGAAAGAATAAAATTTACAAAAATTGAGCTCAAAAGCTCAATTTTGAGCACGTCCTCGACCTCGACGTCCTCGCCCACGCCCACGTCCACGCCCTCGCCCTCGCCCTCGCCCTCGCCCACGTGGAACAGCAAGGTCGATGATAGGTATATCATCGAGAAGCTCGACTGCTGCCGACTGATCGAGCTCCTCGATGATACCACCCTCATCCTGTGACGCTATATGCTCGATCTCGTGTGGCGATGATGACCTTGGACGACGGCGTGAATATGTCGATGAAAATGATGTCCGTGGGACTGGCGGCGGGAGCGAAGCTGACGTCGAAGGTCCTGTCATCGGTGCCTGAATGGTCGGAGATGGAGATCGTGGCACCTGAAAGAGTGTAAATAGTTTGTTAATATGAATTTGAAATCTTAATTTGAATTCTATGCTAAATCGTACCTGATGACTCGAGGTCGCTCCCTCATTTGAAGGTCGAGCTGCCTCTCTGGTCGTAGGTTCAGATGGTACATGCTGTAGTGCCATCTGAATATCGCCGCTTATTTCTCTCATAGTCCGAACAATAGTATCAGTCGGCGGTGGGTGCTGCGCAATCTGGTCGACAATGGTTTTAACATGTCGTAGTGTGTCGGCCTGCATTATAAATTAGAAATTAAAATTAAATTTGCAGTTCAGGAAAGTTGAATATAGTAAAATTATATATATAAATTTTAATACCATTGATCTCTCGATATGTCCACGAGGGTGGAAAGTCAGCGGAGGACGCTCTACTGGATGAGAAATCCATCGTCGTGTAATCCTCCAGTACCACTCCATATATATGGATGCCGCTTGCACAGGGTCATCACCAGCAGCCGGGGCTTGATCAAAAATATGATTAAGCCTCTCGGACCACCTCTCAATGTGGTCAGCATGAAATGCTATCCAGTCCTCCTCCGCACGCCCACGTACTGTGATTGAGTACCAGTATTAGAAATCTTTACCATTGACAGGTAACGAGGCAAGTCGGTGTAGGATTGCTCCCAGCTCCCGTAAATAATTTGTAATGCTTTAATCTTTGATTGCCAAGCCTTCCAATATGTTATGTCAGTATGGAACTCTGCTTGCACCATATCTCGAATTTCTTTTGGCCTTAAATTAAGTCTGACTTTTAACACCGGAAGGATCAATTGACATATAAGGGTGGAATTACAGTTACGGTTCGCCGCATTAAGTATTGGAATCACACATGTGTGTGGACCAGCATATGTTTTTACCCTAAAATATGTCGCATTTTTGGGTACTGAAGCATGTAATCTCCAAGAACATTCCTCTACTACGCATTTGACAGTGTACGTCGTTCTTGTAGATTTCAATACTTTCATTTGTACATTATGGTCAATATGCCACCGGTCTAGTGCATCCAATAAAGATGGCTTATCTTGAAAGACACGTCCAGCCCAACTCTCGTCGATGCTAGGTCGACCAGCTCCTATTTGTCGAATATTAAGAGGGGTTTGATCTACAGCATACTGATTAATCCAATTAGTATCGGAAATAAAACGATCCGGATGATCAATAAATTCAATTTCCTCGTCTGGATTGTCTACATAATCATTGCTGATTTGTGGGTTATCCACTTGAGTGTAAATTGCATTTGCAAGATCATTTAACCCTCCATCATGATTTTCATCTATATCTGGAAATGGAGCATCCGGTTCGTCATCGTCACTACTATTCTGATCATCATGGATTGGTGAATTCTCATGATTAAAATCACTATCACCACCCCTGTCAACATTATCACCTCCTTCCTCAACATTCGTATCAAATTCATTAACAGCAGGTGGATTCCAATGTTCATAGGAATTAGATAACCTGCAAATTTGGTAAACCTAAAGTTTCAAATTTGCCATTAATTTAAAACTTAACATTTAATTTAAATTTGTACTTACCCCCAATCAGAAGGTTCTAGTTGTAAATGAGACATGCTTGGTTCAATACGGGAGGTCGTGCATTGTTCGCGTGATGTCGTGGCATGCCTGCGGTGTCCGCGTGAGGTCGTGGCTTGCGTGTGTCCGCGTGAGGTCGTGGCTTGCGTGTGTGTGGTCGTAGGTGCCACACATGTGGTCGTTGGTGGCACACTACTAAACGAGCAAGGTACAACACTCTCAATCGGGTCATACTCACTTTCTCTGCAATGTATACAATCTTTAAGTCCAATTAAATATTATGCTAAATGACAAAATTATTAGGGATTGTTCTAACCTTGTCATTCCGACACCACCTTCGTGTGGAATATAATTGGCGGAAGGACCCAAATCAATATAATTGTGGAGCATTTGGGTGTAATATCCTTGCGGTTCAAAATTAGCCGACGGTTGTAACTCTTTCTCAATATATACCGTCACAACACCATGATGTAGACCTAATCCTATCATTCCCTCCAATGATTCATCATCTAGTACTTCGTGAGCTAACAATCCACCACCGATCGTGGGACAACCAATAGTAAATTTTAGACGAAATTGTTCGCTTGTACAATTTACTAAACGATACATTTTCCTCTCAAACCTACTATATGTACAATCAGTCGGTATCCCGATTAGCTTCTTTTGACCGCCGATATATCGTGGACCATTCCCATCGATAACTAACTGTCCATCCCAATGAACACTTATGGGCATGCGAGAATTAGCCATTTCAACTACAAAACAAAATTTAACCACTTCAAAATACTACTTTTAACTTTACAGTCGGAGACCGACAGTGAAACCTCTCACTTTGAGCGATCTCACAGTGAGGGGATCGCTCGCTGTGACGGTGAAGCTCTCACTGTGAGAGATCACTCTGTCACATTGAAGCTCTCTCACAGTGAGAGAGAGAAAGAGAGATCACTCTGTTTTTTTTTTTTTTTTTTTTTTTTTTTGATTGTGCAAGGAGTTTTTTTTTTTTTGATTGTGAGAGACTAGCTACACAGTGAAGCTCTCACAGTGAGAGAGCTTCACTGTGAGAGACTACCTAATCAGCTTTTTTTTTTTTTTTTTTTTTTTTTTTTTAGCTGTATCGTGCATAGGTGTATATAGAGAGTGATTTTTTTTTTAATTACCAAATTGTGAGACTACCAAAATTTTTTTTTTTTTTTTTTAATTACCAACTAGACAGAGTCTCTCACAGTGAAGACTTCACTGTGAGCTCGATCTCTCACAGTGAAGTATCTTCACTGTGAGCTCTCACAGTGAAGACTCTTCACTGTGAGAGAGTCTCTCACAGTGAAGACTTCACTGTGAGATCTCTCACAGTGAAGTCTTCACTGTGAGAGACCACTCTCTCACAGAGTGAGAGAGAGAAAGAGAAAGAGAGAGAAGAGAGAGGGAGTGAGCTCACAGTGATTTTGAGAGCGCGAGAGAGACGGCGACGGCGAAGGCGATGGCGACGGCGACGGCAACGGCGAGAGGAGATCGACACTGCGACGGCGACCTCACTGTGCTCGAGCAAGCTAGCTGTGACGGCGACGGCGACCTCACTGCGACGGCGACGGCGACGGCGATCTGCTCGGAGCAAGCTAGCTCTGTAAGGGAAGAATGTGGTGCGGTGCGGGGCTCGTGTGGGAAGAAGGCGGAGAAGATGAATGAGGGCGCACTGTTGCCCGTGCGGGGTTATGGTGGTGAAGAAGGCGCTGACGCGGTAAGCGCCTTTAACAATAAGTTAAAGGCGCTGAATTGCTCAGCGCCTTTAACAATAAGTTAAAGGTGCTGAGCGACTCAGCGCCTTCAGTGTAAATCACTAAAGGCGCTGATTCGCTCAGCGCCTTTACAGAGAAGCCACTTTTGGCTCACACTGAGGACTTAGCCATTTTTCCACCAAAAATGACTAAGTCCTGGCCGCGGTTGTAGTGTATGCTGAAGGCGCTGAATGCACTAGCGCTGAAGGCGCTGAATGCACTAGCGCCTTCAGCATAATATCATGAAGGCGCTGAAGGGGTCAGCGCCTTCACAATATTCCTATGAAGGCGCTGAACCATTCAGCGCCTTCAACACAAGGCATGAAGGCGCTGAGCGGTTCAGCGCCTTCATAGGAATATTGTGAAGGCGCTGACCGCTTCAGCGCCTTCACGCTGGCACGCCTGCGTGGCGCCGAGGTGGCAAAAAGAGGGTTAGATTTGCAAATATAATTTGGCCGAGGTTATTTTGCAAAAATCAATATTTCATAGGGTTATTTTTAAAAAATCCCCACAGTCACATAGACTTACTCATCA
The DNA here is from genome assembly GCA_029168755.2 of Tillandsia fasciculata. Taxonomy (NCBI): domain Eukaryota; kingdom Viridiplantae; phylum Streptophyta; class Magnoliopsida; order Poales; family Bromeliaceae; genus Tillandsia; species Tillandsia fasciculata. Next base: position 4,163,504 of record CM054937.1, on the reverse strand, counting down.
GTCCTCTTTTAGGACAATTCTTTACCCCTCATCTTTCTCTTTTCTCTCTCTCTCTCTCTTAAAATTCAAAACTAAATGCTCACAAAAAATTGTCCCATACCCCCAACTCCCTTTCATAACCATAATAACATGTTAACTCCATTAAAAGAGAAGATGAGGCCAAAAGGGGGACATACAACTCTCTCTCTCTCTCTCTCTCTCTCTCTCTGGATCTAACTCTTTCTAATTCTTTCTCTCTCTAACTCTTTTTTTTTTTTTTCTTTTTTTTTTCTTTTTTTTGACTCCTCACCGGCCCACCATTTGGGCGCGTGTAGGAGCGTGGGCTTCATTTTTTTTTTTTTTTTTTTGGGAAGTATTTAGCCCCACTGTTTCTTTGGATTCTTGCACTTGTCCTGGCCACCTTTTCTATATTAAAATTAGTATATTAAGACTGCGTTTGGTACAGATATAAACAAAAATTGATTATTTTGAAGATAGGTATAAATTCAGATACAACAAATAAGAATTATAATAATTTTATGTTTGGTTGAGTATAAAAGTTGTAACGGGATAAGATTGATTATTTCGGAGATAGGTATAAATTCAGGTACAACAAGCAAGAATTATAGTAATTTTATATTTGGTTGAGTATAAAGGTTGTACCGGGATAAGAAAAATTGTGTTTGGTAAGTTAAAAAGAATAATAATAATAGAGGGGATTAAAATTTATAAAATAAAATAAAAAAATTTAAAATTTTATAAATTTAAATATCTTATAATTTAAAAAATTTTAATTAAAAAAAATAATAAGCAACATGTGGAACAGCTGTTCTATCCTTATACCGAAATAACCTGGTATGAAGGGAACAGCTGTTCCCCCACACTTAAATACTGTTTGAGTATAAAAGGGAGGATAACCCCCTTATCCCCTTATACCGGTTACCAAACGATCAGTCAATATTATATTTTAATATTCTATATTAAAATTAGCATATTAAGTGTTAAATAATATGAAACAATCGTTATATTTTAATATTTTAAATTTTAAAAAATAATATTTATATATTTTGCTATTAGAGTTGTCACGCCCCGAGTTTAAAAAATCCGGTAAAATTTTTTTTTTTTTTTTTTGAAGTCAGAGTTCGCAAACTGGGCGTAACAGACCGCCACACATATAGGAAATCCTCTATCCCAAGGACAGAGACTCCCCTATACATGCACGGCTAGGCTAATCCAATCATCAATCAGAGAGTAATAGATATCTCAAATAAACCATACTAATCATCAGGAATAATCCGAAATATCATACTATCATCAATCTGAAGTATCTAAATAACTTGAACTGAAATAACATAAATGAAAGTCAACTACAGATAATCGGGGATCTCAATCATCGATCTATGTCATCAGGGGGACAGCTCTATCGTGACAGGCTCACTGGATCGTCCCGACATCTCACCACCCGACAGACCTGAAAAATGGTCACCCAGGGGGTGTGAGATACACTGTACATGTATCCCAGTGGGCACGACGAGCCGAGCACCAGCTAATCGTACCTACTGGGTACTAAAATCTGCGGATAGTAAGAGTCAATAGGAAAAGCTGAAAGGTATAGATGTCTACTAATAATCAGAATCCACAGATAGGCAGGTAATCACTCATAAAGACTGCAGATATGAATACTGTAAATCAGGGTATGCAATGATAATCAATCATAAGGACTGCAGATAAGAATGCTGTAAATCAGGGTATGCAACGATAATCAATCATAAAAACTGTAGATCATACATGCTAGAAATCGGGAGATATCGACAATAATCAGGCATAAAGAACTGCAAGTGATAAAAGCATGTCTACAGGTAATAACACTGGAATAACTAAGCAACAGTACAAAGTACAAGTAATGCGTCAAAGGTAAAACCCATGTACCCAATCGTGCGCCATATTGGTCTCGCAGGACCTCAGGCAATGCCACTGTTCGGCACCTTTTCAGCTGACATAACCTTGTCGAGGGCTCACGGGTCTATCATCAGACCACTTTACCGGTAAAGAACAATCTCCACGGGGAGCTACCCCGGCCATGTTCGTGAAGTACAGCAGTGCATGGCAAGTCGTCATGATCAATCTCACGGTCTAGTGACCAGGTAGTCGGCAACATGCCGAGATCCCAACAGGGAACCATCTGTCTATATCTATCAATCAGGATCAATCAATCATGCATATCGACAATATATCAAGAATTATCTCAATGACAGAAATAAAAGAGGATAACTGGTACAGGTAATGTATCTCAAATAGATTAGAATGGAGCAACATCTCAAACGACAGGAATCAACCGTATAATCAGATCATGCAATCTAAGTACTGGAAAATATAAGCCGATAACAGATACATATGACATGTCTCAAGTAGGTCAGAATCTATCAGGAATAATCATAGGGCATGCAACACAATAATCAGGGAGCAAGTATGCAATAGTCAGGCGGATCGTGAACAGTAATCTCAATCACAGGTCTAATCAAGTCAGTGTCAATTAGGATATGTCAAGATAGGTCATATAATCAGCAGGGAAATCAAAAACAGGGGTCCGACAAACTAGAGCAACCAGAGGGCCAAAAAGCTGAGACCCGGTTCGAAGATAACCCACCTGGATGACGGCAGATCCTCGAACTCCCGCACGGCTACTGGGAGGCTGGCGCTGAACAACTGGGCCCTGTATAAGAAGACATGATCAGTAATAGACTCACACAAACCCTTCCCGACGACTCGACAAAAACGGAGTGTTTATACGGGATAACATCGCTGATTTATTGAACGAAAACCAATTCCTGTTTAACGAGGGTCTACGGAATTCTAACAAAATGGTTAGGTAGTGCGTAAGTACTGTCTAAGGGCAGCCAGGGTGTCACATTTGCAAGTTGGTCCATAAAGTATAAAAAAATTGCATAAAAACTTAATATTATTTGACTGTTTCGGCTCGTTCTTAAAATCCGGGGATCCGATGACGACGCCGTAAGTTCCAGCGCGTCCGTTACGTCGAGACGGATCCCGTGCTCACAAGGTTGGGCTGGTACGGGGCCCAATAGCAAAGTTGGCCCAAAATGTTTTTAGGGTTCAATTTACAATAATGCTAAAACTTAATACATATTTGATCTTTTTAAAATATAACAAGAGCATCATGTTCAGCATGTATTGTGGACAGTGGGGCTCACCTTGCGCGCGTCGGAGGCCGGCCGGAGAGTCGCCGGAGCAAGGTGGTGCTCCAACTCAAACAAGCCAAGGCTCGGTTTGGGCTTTTCTTGGATAAACCTTGGTCAGCCTGCATCCAGGGGTGAGCACGGGTTAGGTAGGGGTCACAGCAGCTTGCAGGTCCATGCTGGGTCGAGCCCCGGCGGCCAGAGGTGGCGGCGGCCGGAGATGAACCCGACAAAGGTGGCTCGGGTGCATGCTTTAAGACTAAGCTACAGGGGGTCTCTCGGCCCAAAGTAAAATTATGGGGTGCTTATAAATAATGTCTGGATCATACCTGTGCAATTGGCCGGAGCCCGGATCGCCGGAGCTGGCCGGAGGGGAGCCCGAGTGCACAATCGGGTGCAACCCTGGAACAAGAGAATCCCACGTTAAGAGGGCCATGCAAGATGACCATCGACCTTAGAACAAGAAGTTAGGCTCACCCGCACGGTTGCCGAGGGTCTGGAGTCGCCGGCGGCGCGCGGCGGCGGAGCTCGGTCGAGGTCCAAAGTCTTTAATGGCGGATTCCGGCCGGGCGGCTTCGGGCCGGCGCAAGGTGGACCAGCGGCCTCTACTCCTCACCACGAAGCTCGGTGCAGAGGTGGGCGGCGACGGGAGGCCGCCGCGGCGCCGGACGGCGACGATCGGCAAGAATGCAAAATATCGGTTTTCTAGGGCTTGTCCGCTCGGGTCCGATCCTCAACCGATCATCGTCCAACTTTGTGGAGATGTTGTAGTCGCCCAGAGGTCTAGATTCAATGGTGCTGATCTGCTCCTTGACGGTCGGATGGAGCCCACGCCCGTGGTCGGTCCAGAAACGATAATCCGGCGATAATGGTCCCTCGCCGGAGATCGGGACGACGGCGCCGGCTGGGCCTGCACCAGGAGGATCTCCTCGGCGTTAGGAGAGAGCTGGTAGGGTTCAAGGCCCCGTTTAAAACGATAAATTTCAAGAACCTACCTTGCCGGAAATAAGGAAGGAGAAGGAGGAGGTTGCGGCGGCGTGCGGCGGAGCTGGGGTGTCGGCTCCCTCGGGCTTGGATACGGCTTCCCAGAGGAGTACTCAGGCACGACCTTGATCACCCAGGCTTCCTCCAAAGATCACCCACCTTCAGACCCGAGGCCAAGATATTGGCTTGCTCCTGCTTCTCCGGCGACCGGCGAGGCGGCGGCCGGTGCGGGGGAGTGCGGCTGAGAGGAGGGTTCTGTTGCTGGGTGCGGCTAGGGCTAAGGGCTACGGGGTTTAGAGGAAACCCTAGCCCTAGCTATACCTATGTATATAAGGTATGCACAATTGCAATGTAGTCCTTCATCACTTGGTATTCCAACCTAGGTCCTCCACAGTAGTTTAGTCTCGCACTTAGGTCCCTCCCTATGCAGTGGCACACTTTCCGAGGCAAGAAATGTAGGGTTTCATGTGCAAAAACTGTATTTTTCGCTATATTTTTTGCTTTTCGAGAAGATCCGATCATCAGATCGAAAAACGGACTTCCCCAGGACGTCCGGCTCGACGAATCCTATCAGGTAGCGATCTTCGTTTTTCGAGCAAGTGCCCGGATAAATTTTCGGTCCATAAAATACAGCTCCGAAACACTATTTTTGTGTTTTTCGAGACTTAGAGTCGTCAAACAGAAATTCCGTCAGCGCCATTGCGTCCAGGACGATGAAACCGTTAAAATCCACTATTTGAAGTGCTATGTTCGGCTTCCGGACAGTGAATTTGCTCAACGTTGGCGCGAGAGGGGTTCGAAAATAGGGTTTACTGTTCACTTGTACCCGCGACTTAAGTCGCGGGTCCCGCCGGCTTCAACGCTGATTTCTTCGTCATGACGGTCGCACTCGTGGTCTCGGATCTTCGAGATCAGGCTCGGATTGAAAAGTGCTATTTCTGGCCCACTAACTGTGCCATTTACACTGCAGAAAAGGGGCTCTTAGACTATTCGTGCTTTTCATGATTCAAATCCAACTTGACTTTATTTATTTTCATTTACAAAAATTCAAGTTCTTACAAGAGTATAATGACTGTTTTATTTAACTTAATATAGTACCAGAAAGTTCTGAATTTGATTTTTATCAAAATTCTAGCGTTATTTAATTTTTTCTTATTTATTCAAATTTACGTTATTGGCCTATTAAAATGTTTCCAGTCCAAGTCCATATGTGAGTGAAAGTGTAGTTGAATATAAATTATACAAATATTATTATTTAACAATTTAAAATTTTAAAATATAATAATTATTTTATATTATTTTACATTAAGCTAATAGAAGCAAAATTTCTATCTCTCCCTTACATACAAAATATTAAAATTATGCTAAGTTTTATTTGAACAAAAGATTTTTAGATTAAATTCAGCTAAGAACATATTGGTTAATTAGTATCTGAAGTCTTAATTGGATAATTTAATTATTTTATATTTTACTTAAATTTATTTTTAATAATAAATAAATGAAGCAGACATTTTTTTGTTTAAAAAAAAAAGTATTTTTTTTTTAAAAAATCTATGAGAAACTAATGGAGGGAAAGTTTTCGATTTTAGCTCTTTACTATATAGTTGTAGTTAGAGGAGTCAGCGAGCCGAACACGAGTGAACTGGGGTCGACTTATTCGATTCGTAATAAACGAGCCGAATACGAGCTGGTTCGTTTAAATATCGAGCTGAAAAATTCGGCTCGTGTTCTGCTCGTTATTAACGAGCTGAACATGAGCTGACTCGCGAACAACAAGTTTGATTTTCATTCCTACTATTAGGTGTAAAATTTAAAAAAAATAAAAAATTAAAATTTTAATCTAATAATTAAAATTTATAAAAATTGATAGTCTAAAATTTGAATAGTAATATATATATATATATATATATATATTCGAGTTGTTATCAACCCGAATACGAGCAAGCTGACCCAGCTCGTGTTCGGCTCGTTTATTAAACGAATTGAAAAATTCGGCTCGTTTACTAAACGAGCGATTCAATCTCGAGCTCATTTCGAACCGAACACGAGCTGGCTCGCGAACAGCGAGCTGGATTGCCACCCCTAATTATGGTTACTGTATTTTATTATTTTTGTAAATACTAATTTTATATGTTTTAATATATTAGGAGAAGACTTTTTATTTTTTATTGTCGTAGTTGATTCGCTTATAATTCATCCGATAAAGTGAGCAATAGACGATAACTTATTTTAAAAAATTTAAAATAAAAAATATTGTTTCAAATTTTTATATTTTTATTGCCAACTATGAGTAAAAGAATTAAATATAAACATGCTACCCTCCACTGGTATACTTTTTATGTATAAATTTTATTTTATAAAATAAAAAATTAATATGATGTAAGAGCAAGACCTTAGTTTTTAATTTTAATAATTAGAGATTTTAAAATTTTATTAAATATTTTAATATTATTTTATAAAAAATTATTACTTAAATAATTAATTTTTGTTAAGATAAAGATAGCCTGTTATGTATTTTATTTATTTTTTTAAAAAATAAATTTAGTTGAAAATTATAAAATAACTGGACTTCTAACTTTACCCAGGTTTTAAAAACTATATATTTTACCTTCTTAAAATTTTAGAATATATATTTAGAAAATAATGATGTTAATGAAAAAGACAGAATAATCAAATTATTTATACTTATTTTATAAAAAAAAAATTTAATTTTTAATATATTTTTATCATTTCAATAATATTTTTAATATAAATTATAAAAATGAATGAAATAGTAAAAAAGTTCTGAGGGAGGAAAACTAAATGTGTAAAATATAAATTTTTAAAGGTTGAAAAAAAAATATTTAGAGAAAAAATATTTTTAGCACACCCCAAATAGATTGTATATTTTAAATTCCATCTATTCTGGTATAAAGTAAATTTACTAGTCACTTTAAAATAACTAGTATAAAAAATTATACATTTAAATAAATAAAATATGTACCATACATCTGATTTCAAATATATTAATAACATTGCTAATTTACATAAGGATCATTTATAATTTAGCCTAATTTTATATTTTATTTAAGAGTATAAGTATAAAGGGGTTTATATCTTACACTTTATTTTATTCTTAGGTGGAATAAATTTCACTTATCACTCGAAATGACGAATAAAAATAATATCTATTTTAAAATAAAGTGGAATGTAGGATATACCCTCCTGAAGAGGTGTACACCTAGTATCCCTCTTTATTTAATCTCACAATACAAAAAGTAATTTTCTTTTAAAAAAAAAAAAAATTCTCTCTTTCTCTCTCATCATTTTTTTCCTCTTTGGGTTGATGATGGGTGGAGGATTATAATTATAGAAGCACCCCCTTTTGACCCACCCCCACTTCACACCCCCCTACATCTCTCTCTCTCTCTCTCTCTCTTCACACTCTCTTCTCTTTAAAGCCTCCTCCCTTCCTCTCTCTTTCTCTCTCTCTCTCTCTCCCTCTCAACAAAAACAACCCAATTCTCTTTTATTAATCACTTTCCCCTTTCTCTCTCTAAAAAGCCCCCAAAATGCCCATCCCCTTCCTCTCCCTCTCCCTCTCCTTCTCTTTCTCTCTTCTCCTCTCTCTCTCTTCTGCTTGTGATAGATGTATCCACCAATCCAGAGCAGCCTCCTTCTCCTCCTCCCTCCCCCTCTCTGGTAAAATTAAGTTCAAAATCATTCACTTCAAATTTTCCTTCGGAGCTCTAATTTGGGCTTAAATTGAATCTAATTTCTCAATTTTTGACTCTGTAGCTGGATCTTGCGGGTACGGCGCCATGGCTCTGGGCTTCAATGGTGGGTTCATCGCCGCGGGGAGCTCCGCAGTTCACAGGGGAGGTGTTGGCTGCGGAGCTTGTTTCCAGGTCAATTTTTTTTTTTTTTAATTTCTTATTTTTATTTTTATTTTTTTCATTTTGGTTGGGGTTACGGATTTCAAATTTTGATGTAATTTTGTTTTTGTAGATAAGATGCAAGAACACGAAGCTGTGCAGCAATGGAGGGGCGAGGGTGATCCTCACCGATCTCACAAGGGACAACAGCACGGATTTTGTGCTTAGCGGGCCGGGTTTCGCGGCCATGGCCCGCGATGGGATGGCCCGCGAGTTGAAGAAGCTTCGAGTAGTCGACGTCGAATACAAGCGGTAAGTAAGTAACTAAAAAAAAAAAAAAAAAAAAAGTTATCCAATAATAAAAACTCAAAATAATACTTACAGTAAAGATTTTATCATTAAAATAAATGTTAATTTAATTTAATTTATTTTTTTTTTATTTTTTTTGGAGAAATAGAATACCATGCGAGTACAAGAACAAGAACCTATCAATTCGGGTGGAGGAGAAGAGTAAATACCCCAACAACTTATCGATCAAATTCGTTTACCAAGGAGGTCAAACGGATATCGTCGCCGTAGACGTCGCTGAGGTAACAACTAATACCCACTAACTACTCCTCTTTCTCTTTTCACCTTCAATAATAATAACTATGTACCACTTTATTTTATATATATATATATATATATATATATATATATATATATAGAATTAGACTAGAATACTGATGCTATCAAATTTTTAGCCATTAGATGAAAAAATATGCGGTTGGAATTATAGTAGGCCCCTAGGGTTTACTAGGTGGTTGGTTGAATAGTAAAAATCTTAGAGGACTACTATAATTTCAATCGTATATTTTTTTGTCCAACGGCTGAAAATTTGATAGTACCAATTATTTGGTGGATAGTATTCTAGCTATATATATATATATATATATATATATATATATATATATATATATATATATATTTAAAATTAGAAGTGTGAATTTTTTAAAATTTATTAAAATAATTTTGTGTAATTTTTTTAAAAGAAAATAAAAAATGTTTTATTTTTTAATTAAATAAAAAAACTTAATGATGATACGTACAGGTGGGTTCATCTAATTGGCGGTTCATGAGCCGGGAGTACGGACCGGTCTGGAGCACGAACCGTGCGCCGGCCGGTCCGGTCCAGGTGCGGATGGTGGTGACCGGGGGCTACGACGGGAAGTGGGTGTGGGCCGAGCGAGAGGTGCTCCCGGTCCAGTGGACCTCCGGTTCGGTCTACGACTTGGGCCTCCAAATTGCTGACGTGGCACAGGAGGGGTGCTACCCCTGCGACACGCGAGAGTGGAAGGAAATAAAATAGTAGATATAATTATAACAAATAATATATATATATATATATATATATATATATATATATATATATATGAATGAATTTGGGAAAATTTCGAACTAGGTCCCTCTCTTTCAAAATATAAAATTTAAATTTTTATAAAGGAAAAATTTAGCAGTTTCAGAAACTCATATATAAAAAGATAGAAGGACTGTTTTTGAATTATTTGAGAAGTAAGGGGCCTCTAGATGAATTTCCCTTAAGATTCTTTCAGGAGCGTCCCTCTTTCTTTCTTTTTCTAATTAAGAAAGACGTGGGAGACTAACACACTGGGACTTTTGTATTAATCTTTTTTTTTTTTTTTTTTTTCCTGTTTTTGTCCCTTTCTCTTTTTTTTGTACATTGAACGAGTGATGTAATATAAAATTATCCGAGGGCTTAAATATGAAAAAGTCCGGGATTCCAAGCAACGTACGTGTTACCTACTGCTGCTGTTTTTAGATTATTATTGGTTAATTTACACGTCGTTCTCCTCAAATTATGCAAATTATGACGCGTGTCATAGTTTAGTCCTTACATTTTAAATTATTAAAAAAATTTATTTAAATTATATAAAATAATTATAATTAAAGTTCTATAGCTTAATTTAGCTAACTAAATTAATCTCACATGTTATTAATGTGAAAATAACATAAAAGTGACCCATGATTTTCACATTAGCGATATTTTATTACATAGGCAATAAAATTAAAATGTGTAACTTGATTGTAACTATTTTAAAAAATTGAATCACAAATTATAATAAATTGCATGTTTTTCTTAAACTGTTTAGTCTTCAAATTTTAATTTATCATAATTTTAAGCTCAAACTTTCAATGTTATTGTAATAAAATTTTAAAATTTAATTTAATTAATTAAATGTAATATATCGCTGACGCAAAAATAATACGATATTTTAATTATTAGCGTATTATCAATTATAATTTTGCTGCGTAGTTTCTACGTCAATAATATATGTATTAATATTTAGTTAACCAAATTAACACTTAATTATAATAATTTTAAAAAATTATAAACTCATAATTTAAAGACCAAATGTACAATTTATTATAAAAAATAATAATAAATTAAAATTTGTAAATCAAAATAACCAAAAGTGTAATTTAACCATGGCCATGATAGTATGTGCTAATTTCACTTCAAAGTTCACTTGCTATAAAGCTATTGTTGACTGTTGACTAGGCCCTCCATTAGGAAGTGCTTGTGTGACCAGTGACCTTAGTTATATCCTATCTTCTCTATTTAAAAAAGCAAAAGCTAAATATTTGATATATTAAATATTTAAGTGATTCCCAGAGTGAAATATATATATATATATATATATATATATATATATATATATATATATATATATATATATAATTAGGCTAGAATCCAATCGATATCACCAGACCATTGGTGTTATCAAATTTTTAGCTGTTGAATGAAAAAATATGCGGTTGGAATTATAGTGGTCCATAGGGTTTACTAGGTGGTTGGTTGAATAGTAAAAATCTTAGGGGACCACTATAATCCCAACCGCATATTTTTTCATCCAACAGCTGAAAACTTGATAGCACCAATTATTTGGTGCTATCGATAGTATTCTAGCCGGACTATATATATATATATATATATATATATATATATATATATATATATATATATATATATATATAAGAATTAATTGTATACGAATTTTTAAAAATATATTGAATAGTAATATATTCCTACAAAATTTAACTTTTCATATTTATCTTTTCAAAAATACAACGTTATTTATATATATATTTCTACCGTTTATTTCTGTTAAAAAAAATTTTAATTAATCATAGATTAAATATTTAATTTTGGTTAATTTCTGAGTTAATTGGAAGAATATATTTGAAAGGGTAAAATTAATATTTTATATATCGTCTGTTAAAAAATAAAAAGTAAAATAACAGTATAAATCGGAGGGATATATATTCAGTAAAGGCTTATGCTTAAATTTCTTGGTTTTGACTTTTAAAAAATTGTTTATGTAGTTTTGATTATAAAAATATGGACTTTGCTAGGTGTACACCCCATAAAGGGTGTACATCCTACACCCCACCCCATTCTGAGATGGGGCTTCTTTTACTGGTCATTTCGATGTGACCAGTAAAATTCACCCACTCCAGAATGGGTGAGGTGTAGGATGTACACCCCTCATGGAGTGTACACTTATATATACCCTAAAAATATTTTGGTTGGATCAGACTAGAGCTGCTTCAGAAATATGATTTGAGTATACCTCTAAAGAAAGAGAAAGGTGGATAGGCTTAGGTTAAAGTAATGGGCCAATGAATGTGCATCCACAATGCTAACTAAGAGACCTACCTATAATTAATTATAAGTGGAGTTAGTGAATAGGATTATTATGTAAACACATAGATTAATTTGTTTTCTCATTAACTAACACTTTGTCTTTTGGTGCCTTAGTTTGAGATTTGTGGGACAATATATGTTTTAAGTGATAGTAATTGAGGGAAACAAAATTGGGGTCACAATCCAATCAACAAGATTGGTTGGGCATGGTTGAAGAACATTACGTGTGCTCTTTGTGGGACTGAACCAGAAATCGTCGATCATCTATTCACGAAATGCGTGTATACAAGGCATGTAACGTGGAAGACGTCTAATTATTTGAGTTGTGAGGACATGGGCAATGATGCCAAACGCTTATGGGAAAAATGGATGACTCGAGGTGGGCCCAAGCCGACAAACGTGAATTTAGCCGAATTATCGATTATCTGGTGGACGATCTGAGCAATTAGGAATAAAGTGATCTTCCAGCATACAGTTACCGATCCCCTACTTGCAGTTATTTGGGTCAAAACACTTGTTAGGCAATAGGAGGAGATCGGAAAAAAAATTGGTGGATGCAATCGATGCTCAGGGAACATTATCCTTTCGGATTCGTTGTAATTCAGTTTTAACAAGCTCTAGTTAGTTATGATTCGCTGTGATTCAATATATATTTTTTTTATTATTATTTATTTATTTATTTTATTTTTTTCGAGACTTAATTGTTTCACTATTGTAGCCTAATTCATTTACCTTATAAATAAAGCAGATAGTATGTTTTTTTTTTTTTTTTTCCTCAAAAGCGGATAGTTTCTAGTGGCAAAAATAGGATGGTCTTTTGATGGAAAAGATCAATGCAAAATCATCCACTTCTAACTTTTTTTTTTTTTTCTTTCTTTAGTCCATTATTGCTGTTTTGATTCCAATTAAGTACATCTTTGGCTTTCTCAGTAAAATTTAATGAACAAAAGCAGATAAGCATTAAAAATTCCAACTAATTTATGGAGCTACAACAACAAGCTACTACTACTACCTAATTTGAATCATAATTTTCCAACTCAAAGTAAACATTGTGGTGACTATGTAGATCACCTTTTTTTTTTTTTTTTTTTTTTTTTTTTTTTTTTTTTTTTTCTGACTAATTATTTTGTATGCTAATGCGTGTACCAAAAGACTAGATATGAAAAGAGTGTTTCTTTAATATGCCACTGATGCCATTTGGGAGCCATCATGGAACAGTTAAATAATTTCATTTTAGATTGATAAAATCTAATCAACCATATTTTTTTTTTTTTTTTTTTTATGATAATAATATATATCAATTATTCAAACATATAATAATAAATTAAATGACAATATTTAACATGGCCTAGTGTAGTTACCACATGGTATAATTGCTCTTTAATTAGCATATCTTTTTTTATCGGTCACCCGGAAAGCAAGACCACTAGATATATTTTTCAAAATATCAAAATTATAACCAGTGTAGTGTATCGAATACTATATTATTCAAAAGGTCAATAAGATAAATAACGATAAAAAGTTAGTTTTAATACGCGTCAAATAAGAATATCGAACTGTTATCATATCAATTTTGATGACAAATAAAATTCTCTGAATCTCTAACATGCATAAAGAAACAAATTTTAAAAGTTTTTCAAAAAAAAAAAAAAAAAAAAAAAATCACCACCTATGTAAAACATGCATCTATACCTTGTCATAAATGCAAAGTAGGTGATTACACAACAAATTAATTAACATCAAAGTGAGCAGGTTTCTATCATCTTCAAATGATAGCACTCCTTGAGAGAAGTGTAAGAGCATATATGTGCATACATGTATTTATCAAAGATTAAGTAGTTAGATTGGTGACCAACCAGGGAGGTAATGACATCAAGTTGATATCTCACTCATGTACCATGCTTGGTTTCACATCATTTTAGTTAGAGTTGTCTCATTTATTATTGTCTAATTTCATAGTGTACCTAAACTCATTTGCAATAACTAAACTCTGAGGAAAACCAACAAGCACCTACTCTCAATAGAGAAAGCTACTTAATTTGGTTGAAAAAAAGTGAAATGGTATTTAATTTGGTACAGTTATTTATGGCTAGCTCTTCTTAGTGGAGTGTACTAGCCAAAACTAGAAATGCATGCCATGTTGTCAAAAACTTGTTGGTTTTAGTCCAAATTGGGAAAAGGGCTTTGGATTGGGGAATCATGCATGAGTGCTAGGCACATCAAATGTCATATATGTATCTACTTGTGTGGGTTGGTATCTTTACCTAAACCTATTTCAAGGTCTAGTATTTGCTCCACCCATTTGTGATCTAAAAAAAAAGCACAAGCTATGTATTTTTATTATTTTATACATGAGAATTGCTTTAAAATTTTCACTTTAGGGTCCCTTTGGGAAGTGGAACTTATACCAAACACTATGGAAAGGGGTGGGAAAGTGTTCTCACCCCTAGGACTGCGTTTGGTTCGAATATAAACGAAAATTGATTATTCCGGAGATAGTAATAAGTTCAGGTACAAGCAAGAATTATAGTAATTTTATGTTTGGTTGAGTATAAAGATTGTACAGGGATAAAAAAAATTATGTTTGGTAAATTAAAGAGGAATAAGAATAATAGAGGGGATTAAAATTTATAAAATAAAGTAAAAAAATTTAAAATTTTATAAATTTAAATATCTTATAATTTAAAAAATTTTAATTAAAAATAATAATAATAATAATAATAAACATGTGGAACAGCTGTTCCACCTGTGTTATACCGGAATAACCTAGTATGGGAGGAACAGCTGTTCCCCCACACTTAAATACTGTTTGGGTATAAAGCGGGGATAACCCCTTATCCCCCTTATACCGATTGCCAAACGACCCCTAGGATAACCTGCTAGGGGTGGGAACAAGCTGTTCCACCTGCTGTTTTTTTTTTTTTTTTTTTTTTTTTTTTTTTTTTTTTAAATTAAAAAATTTAAATTATAAAATATTTAAATTTATAAAATTTAAAATTTATTTTTTTATTTTATAAATTTTAAAATTTTTAACTTACTTTTTAATAAATCTAAAAATATATATTTTTTATATTTTTTAAAAAATTTATTATTTTTAAAATTTTTAAATTTATGCAAATTTTTTTATAAATTTTTTAAATTTTATATTAATTTTAAAATTATAATTTTTGTTTCTATTTTTGTAATTTTTTGAGATAATTAAAATTAAAATTTTTAATATTTATAAATTTTAAAATTTTAAATTTTATAGCTTTTAAAATTTTTAACTTTAATTTTTAATAAATTTATCATATAATTTTAATAAATTATATGATAAATTTTTTTAATAATTTTTTTATATATAAGTAAAATATAAATTTTAATAAATTTTTTAATAAATATTTTAAATTAAATATTTAAAATCATATCAGTAAAATTTTTATTTTAAATTAAATTTTAGTCCTTTTTATTCTTCTTATTCCTCTTTAATTTACCAAACATAATTTTTCTTATCTCCGGTACAACTCTTATATTCAACAAAACACAAAATTACTTTAATTCCTGCTTGTAACTGAACTTATACCTATCCCAAGAATAACTATTTTTCACTTATACCCGAACCAAACACAGCCTTAAAGTATACTAATAGATTACTGATGCGGTGGCATACACGTATAAAAAGATTAGGGTTTAGAATTTAGAATACAATAACGGTATTTAGGATTTAATAATAATATTTGAGATTTAGTAATTAATATTTAGAATATATTAAAAATATTCTTATATCATCAGCACATTTGAGGGTACTTTCTAGAGTATATGTAATAAAATTCTTTATATATTGAACACTTTCCCTCAATTATTAGTTAGAGGTTTTTGAAAACTTCTGTGATGGCATTCCATAAAACCTTATTTTTAATATTTTATATAAAGAATAAATTACATATTTAGATGTCAAACTATAAGGCTGGTAATATTTTGTTTCTCAAATTTTAATTTATTATAATTTTTTATTTGAACTTTCAGAATTATTATAATTAAATTTCAAATCCAATTTAATTAGTTGCCTAGCTAAATGTTGATGCATCGTTCACGCTGAAGTAAAATAACATCTTAATTATTGACGTATTATCAATCATAATACTAATACTATTACATCGATCGTTTCTATATTAATAATATATCAATATTTAATCAACTAAATTAAGTTATAGGACTCGATTATAGTAATTCTGAAAGTTCAAACTAAAAATTATAATATATTAAAATTTGAGAACCAAAGTGTCACTTGCCTCTTAGTTTGAGGACCAAACGTGCAATTTAGCATCATCTACCTTACTACGAACCCTAACTCAACCTGGCTAATTCATTATCATCTTTATTATCTATTCTAACTTATCGAGTTTACGACGGGCATATATATATATATATATATATATATATATATATATATATATATATATATATATATATATATATATATATATATACTGATCTCGCGGATGGATCAAGTCGGACTAGATTAATTGATCTCATATAGTCTTGTTATCATATCTCAATCAGATTCAAATTCGATCAGACACAAATATTGTCCCATAGTGTGATCCACTTTAAATAGTATAAAATGAAGAAGAAAAAAAAACATGAATTTTGTTTTATAATTATAATCACTTTACTAGATAGTTCTAGAGATAATTTGACAATAGTAATACATTGAAAACAAATTACCTACCAAAGTAGGTTTGCAGTAGTGCTCCAATCTAAAGGGTTTGGTAGCTAGGGGAGATGTATGTAATATGCCAACAATTTTTACCTACATGCTATTGTCATATATATATATATATATATATCCATGCACAAAAGTGAGGTGTTAGCTTCTTGTAATGTCATGTGGTAACAAATTTCAAATTCAGAGAGCTAGATCCTGATTGGCTTATAGCTCTATATATGCATTTTGTTTAATTACAAATCGCGCCATATATTGCTATATATGCATTTTGTTTAATTACTGTTAGGATTTGATTATATTTGTAGTTGAATCCTAGTTGGATTAAGATTAATATTTAAATCTTAAAGAGATAAGTTTGTTAAGATTTAAATATTAATTAAAATAAAAATCTATTTAGAAGAGGATTTGGATAGCTTTTGATGTAAGCTATAAATATAGCATATGTGCTATTATTTGACGGTGGTGTTAAGGGGATATACCCACGATAGTGGTAATACCCATGAAAGTGGTGGGGGCTAGGATTTAGCCGCACCATATAGTGGTATTCACACTTACGGTGGTGGTAGCACACTCATTGTGGTGGTAACACCCAAAGAGGTGGTGGGGATTAGAATTTAGCCACACCCATAGTTTTCTAGGTTTATAGAAGACGAGAGAAGGGTGAGAGAGATTCAGGAGGAGGGCTAGGTTTATAGAAGACGAGAGAAGGGTGAGAGAGATTCAGGAGGAGGGCTAGGGTTGAAGCTACTCTATTGCAGAAGAGAAGTCTGTGTAATTGTAGTAATTCTTCTCTTGTTTAATGAATCTTATTTCACCCACATATTTTTTTGTATTAGTTTTTCTTCTTTTTGTGGTTGTATTGGTTCCAGTTTTGTTGAGAGAACGGATTTATGGTAAAAATTCGATTTAACGTTTTCGCTGCGGAATCCTAACTCTAGACGGTATCAGAGCGGATTGCGGTATCGAAGCGGGTTGCGAATTCAAAAAATCTGGTACCGAAGCTAGTACCGAATTTTTCCAACAATTACAAATCGCGCCATATATTTTAAAGCGAAGGATTCAATATAGAGCTTTGAGCTTTTATATGTGCTATTGCAAATATTATCCGACTATATACTAGAAAACGTTCACTCGCCATAAACTATGCATAATGATCAATACTAAAAGCGATACTAATATACTATAATGTTGTATACATTGGTCTATTAATTACTTATCGTATGTATATATCGATAGTGAGCATGATTAGCTTAATAAGTATTAAAAACGTGCTTTAGAGTGCTCAAAATTGAAAACAAGGGTAAAATTCGAAACTCAAAATTCATTATCAATGCATTCATTAAAGTGGATATTGTAAAAAATTGTGTTCAGTAGGTTTTGGTAAGGGGGACTGGTTGATAAATGTCAACATCCTCCTGAGAAAACATATATGCTTGAAAAAATAATTGGGGATCGTTGGTTATATATCTTTGTAGGTGTAAACTTATAAGCTTTATAGTCAAAATTAAGGTGAGATCATTAAATTAAGGTGACATCATGTAAATTAGCTCTATGACTTCCGAGCACCTAATGAAAATTTAGTGTTCTTGTGACTCTTTAACTTTCGCATCAAAACCATGAAAATAATGCTTCTAATAGTAATATTGATCTCTGGGCTAGAATGTGAATTATAAGCGCTAACCAATTATTTTAAAAGCACGTGTTCATAAAAAGAAGGTGCACCCATCATACTTAAGAGTTCAACCACAGCGTTCACGAGTTTCAATCTGACTTAATCATATGGACGTTAGTTCGAACGGTTTAAAACGCTTTTTTTTTATTTATTCGGTTCAAAGAGTTAAACTGAACCGCTTTACAGACTAGATCACAGTAGGACTAGTCGAACCGACCAACTTGATTTGTTTTTTAAACTATTGAGATTAACCGAGGCTATAAAATAATTTAAAATGATTTTGCAGGTAAAAGAAAAAAAGGAAATGCTACTGGTACAACCCAAATGAGACGCATATCTTACATCCCGTGTGATGATTTTACTAGTCACATTAATATGACTAAAAGTCTAAAATAGAGTTTATAACTAGTATTGCTCTAGAAAAAACTAGCACCACCTTGATATGAGTGTACGTGGTTGAGTTTGGGCTCATGCTTTTAAGGTTTTGAATCATGGACCACAACGACATTAAGTTTACAAAAGATGCTACTTGTACATCTTTTTTTGGAGTGTACATCCCACGCCTCACCCATCCAATAGATGGAGATGGGTGGAGGGTCGCTTCAGAAATGGTGAAGTGACCCGTAAAGGATGGATGGGATATTAGATATACACTCTTGTTGGGTGTACAAGTGCATTGCTCTAAGTTTACATCACTTGCTACTTGGTGTGCTTCATATAATTGAAAAGTGCTTCTGAATATCAGTAAGTATTTGTATAAACTTACACCGCATCCTCAAAAACTGACATAACAGAATATACATAAACTCACGTTGGAAATATTTCGGAAAAAAGAACAACTTGTAAATATAAATAGAGCGAAAAATGAGGCTTGATCAGCAAGCCTACAACCAGCTCAAAGCAGATCTTCCACTGTCACTGTACTCGAGGAGATTGATAATTGGCCTGGCGGCCCGAGCCCAATCCTTGATCCCTATGGGACGTATCTTCCGACCTGATGGATCGGCTTTTTATGGAATCGATGCTTTCAAGAACCACCACTACTTCCTTCATCGGCGGTCGGCTCTTCGGGTCGATGGAAAGACATCTTAGGGTCAGCTTAGCTGCCTGAATGGCACCCTTGGGTGGGTATTGCCCTTCGAGCCGCAGGTCCATTAGACGAGCCAGCTTTCGCTGGTCCCTTAAGAGGGGCTTGGCCCATTCCACTAAGTTGTGTTGCTCCCGCGGTCGACTAGTGTCGAGAGCCCGCAGACCCGATAGCATCTCGAGCAGGACTACTCCGAAACCGTAGACATCACTCTTCACATATAGATGACCTGATTCATCGAAAGGGTATTGTTAGCAAGCTTCTACGAGCACTTTAACATCGATCGGTTTAAACGGAGCTTTTGCAATAGAGCTATTAGTAACTACTTTAGTAACTTTTCAATTAAAACTGCCCAAAGTTTCCACAAGAAAAGCAAACCTTCGAGTGGAGCTTCGTTTCGTCTTGTGATTACAATAAGAAATTGTGTTTACAAAAACTTTAGCAATTTATTTTGAGGCAATAATTCAAGAATAATAAGGGAAATCAGAAAGATATTGGTTAGGGAATCTTTACAATTGAGAATTATCAACATGGAATTTACTTATCCACATGGCGAAAATTTGTTACAGGATCTGTTTACATGACAAAAGCTAGGAGAAATTTACTCTGGAAACAACCTAATAATACAATGACTAAATACATATTCAGTTCGTAAATTTTGGCCTCGATTCAGTTTCATCCTCGTGTTTCAGTTCAAACAATTTGGTCTATGGAGCAATAAAGTTCTTTTTTTAGCACACCATCTAAGAATTCGGTCTATGGACTAGATTGTTAAAACAAAAAGCTGAAGCTGACGACAAAATTATGATCAGAGTCAAGCTTCAGGCACTAAAGTTTATAGTCGGAACTTTCGAGGACAAAATTGAAATCTAGATCAATATAAGCTTATAAGGGACTAATTTATGTAAAAAAATTTACAGAAAAATGGAAAGGAATGCTTACCGGTCGCAACATACTCCGGAGCTGCGTAACCGAACGTGCCCATCACGCGGGTGCTAATATGCGTGTCTCCACCAGTCGGCCCGTTCTTTGCTAGCCCAAAGTCGGAGAGCTTCGGATTGAAGTTCTATAAGTACGTACATAATCATCAATGAATTATCAGCGTTGACAACTTGAGATTATTCGAAATGCGGGGGGAGATTAAAAAACAGAGAAAAACCAGAAACTCACAGAGTCAAGAAGGATATTGGATGCCTTGAAGTCCCTGTATATGATTTGCCTCTCTGATGTATGTAAGAATGCAAGGCCACGTGCAGCACCGATTGCGATCTTCAACCTTAGGCTCCATGAGAGTGGCTCAAAAGTTGCACCTCCTGCTAAAGAATATATTGGTTTAATTACTTAGAAGAATCGATCAATTTCAAGTAGCTAGTTTCTCAAAGCTATAAAGGGCGTGCTCTGTCGTGGTATAAGTTTCTCTAAAGTATTGTTTTGAGTTGTTTACGTGAATACTAAGAAACAGTGTTTTGAAGTGAGTTTTCGATTACTCAAATAAGATATGTGACTGGTTTTAAAACACTAAAATGAGATGTCTCAATCTTGTAAAATAACCCACCCCCAAATAGCTTCCCTCTACAGCTGAAGCAATAGATAGAGGCTATTTCATCTGCCGAAAAATACGTAGTTTACTGCATCTCAAAATAGAGTAAGTTTCCGTAGGAACTATATGCTTAGATACCCAACAAAATTATCAATTTATCATATTACATCTGTTCCAGAGTTAGGCAAAGAAGAAAAGGTTAAGTGTGCCAAAAGTATATTGACTATAGTGTTATTCTCTTTACTTCACTGCTATTATGCCCTAGTCCCTGAACTTTCCTACAATTTGTAACTGCATCCTCGGCTCCACCCTCCAACTATCCTTATCCTATAACATACACATTTGATCCAGAAAATGAGCTAAGTGGTAATGCGCAGAGCACGCGGTGTAATCGACGTCAAGTCCACAGACTAAAATATTTTAAGTAAAATGTATACAAATTATAAACCGGAGTTTGGTCGGAAAACTTACTGCGAAAGAGGTGATTTTCTAAGCTCCCCTTTGGCATAAATTCATAGACAAGAAGAAGCTCTTTCTCCTCCAAGCAATAACCCAACAGTTTGACCAGGTTGGGATGTGAAAGCCTCCCCAGGAAGTTTATTTCAGACTATAATTCAAAGAAATATTATCAACATTAGTTTGGTACACCATAAAAGAGAATTAGATTTGCATACATTCAAACCACACTACAAATTAATCAACCAATTACAGCAAAGTTTCATGGGAAAATCAATCATATAATTTATTGAGCAAAGCATACATTCAAACCACACTAAGAAAGGAAACATGGGGGACAACTAGTGATGGAATATACATTAAATAATTTGCATTTTTTCTTTTTTCTTTTTCTTTTTTTGGAGAGTTCATTGTTTTTGGGGCCTATTGCCGCTTTTTTTGTTGGTAGGGATACACAAAAGATATTTATAATAGAATTTACAAGAGTGAAAATCAATACATAAGTATTAATAAATTACTAATGTTTAAAAACTGGGTTGAGAAGCGATCCGAAAATGTTACTGAGTCAAAGGTCACTAGTTCAACCAATGACATGAGCATGATGTCATAAATATTTAATTATTTTTTAAAATTTTATTATATAGAAATATATATAGAGAGAGAAAATTTCATAACAACTCAAAATTAAAAATATTACAAATACCCCGAAAAATATCAAAATATCACATATATCCTTCCAATGTAATGAGTTATTTCATAAAGAAAAATAGTTTTTGTACACCCAAAATCGGATGTACATCTTACACCCCATTCATTCTGAGGTGGAGTGAATTTTACCTGTCACTTCGAAGTGACCAGTAAAGAAGTGACCAGATTTCGGATGTACGGATAGCATTGCTCTTTCGTAAATGCCTCTCCCGATATCTCACGTCATTAAATGTTACCTAACCTTAGTTCGAGGCTAGTTTAATACTAGTTAATTTTTAAAATACCAATTTTATCCCTGAATAGTTTCAAAATTTAGGGTTAGATTTTTTAATACAAATTTCAATTTAAATTTTGATCTCAGATTCGATCAAATTTAAATTTAATTTTAGATTTAAATTTTAAATTTTAAATTTTAAATTTTAATTCTATTTTGGATTCAAATTTTAAATTCAAATTCAATTTCGAATTCAAATTGAGATTTTGCACTTAATTTTACTTTCAAACCTATATTTTAAATTAGTTTTATATTTAATTTCAAACTTTCATTTGGAAATTCAAATTCAAAATTACATTTAAAATCAACTTGCAGCTTTAAATTCAAAAAATTTAAATTTAAATTCAGATCTTGAATTTAATTTAAATTCAAACTCCTATTTTGAATTTTAATTTTAATTTCAATTTCAAATTATTCGTGTTATGACTGTGTGACGACAAAAAATTATCGGTAAAAAATTTAGACGTCTTTTTCTGAAAATGATAGAAAATTTAAGGAGCATTAATGATACAATGGATAAGGGGTAAAATGAATATTTTGGATGGAGCGTAACCACTAAATTTAGAAGGGTATTAGTGATATTACAATACCTAAGGGGATATTTAATAAAATTATTCCTAAATATTATTATTTATTATCATATTTAATTATAAAATATTAATTTTTAGATCAAATTTAGTAAATAATCATACTTAATTATAAAATTCTAATTTTCAGATCAAATAGATACAAGTTCTCAAGTTTCACTTTTCATAATAAAAATAAAATCAGGAAAAATCAATTATAAATAAAATATAAAAAAATTCAGCTTGTTTGATCAGAGCCAAACTGGTTCACCGATTCGCTGGTTGAACCGTTTATTCAACGTAAAGGGCTTAACTGAACCGCTTTATTAAATGAATCATGATAAGATCAAATCAAAAAAGTATTTGGTTCTATGAATAGTTAAAAAAAAGTTCAGCGACTTTTCTCTATAAAGTACTAAATTGTTCTAAATAAAATTTTTATTTTTAAAAATTAATCTAGTTTTTTTTACTGCTGCAAAAACTGCGAACTAATTAATCAATTTGACAAAACTAAAATAGGAGCAAAAGCGGAAAAAAGATTATATAATCAATAGATTCCTAGTTATAAATTTTTAGCTTAATTTCATAAAATTTCTTGTAAACATATCGAATAACGGATATATCTCAATAAAGTTTAAATTTTTATATTTATTTTTTTCGAATTTTTAAGTTGTTCATATATATTCCTACGTAAAAAATATATAGTTAATTATAAATTGAATATTTAATTTTGATTAGCAAGTGAGGTAAATTTATTTTTTTATTTCTTCAGATATTATAATTAGTCATAAATATATTTTTTTAGTCATTAAAATTTTTGAATATTTTTACTAAGATATAAACAGTAACAAATTAGAATATATATATATATATATATATATATATATATATATATATATATAAAGTTTAAATTTTTATATTTATTTTTTTCGAATTTTTAAATTGTTCATATATATTCCTACGTAAAAAAAATATATAGTTAATTATAAATTGAATATTTAATTTTGGTTAGCGAGTGAGATAAATATTTTTTTTTATTTTTTTCGATATTATAATTAGTCATAAATATATTTTTTTAGTCGTTAAAATTTTTGAATATTTTTACTAAGATATAAACAGTAACAAATTAGAATATATATATATATATATATATATATATATATATATATATATATATATATATATATATATATAATTTAAAATTTTTAAAAATATATGAATAATTTAAAATTTTTTAAAAAATAAATATGAAAAAATTGAACTTTGTATTTTTATGAAATTGACCCTAAATTTTTTTTGGGTTTGAGTGATCAGTGGAGCATTTCGTCGAGCACCTTACCTGCCACTCCTGCAGCCCCTGCACGCTCTCCGATTTGAGCTTCTTGATGGCCACCACCGCCGACCCCGACGACGACGCCGCCGCCGCCGACGCCGCCGCCGCCCCGGCGCCGGGGCCAGGGGCCTTCTCCTCCACCAAGCCCTTGTAGACCCTCCCGAAGCCCCCCTCGCCGAGCACGTTGTCGCTCCGGAACCCCTTCGTCGCGCTCCGCAGCTCCGCCAACGTGAAGATCCGCAGGCTCGGCGCCTCCAGGATCCGCCCTCTCCGGTGCCCCGCATTCGCTCCGGCGCCGGCGATGGTCGCGGCGGCGGAGGAGGAGGCGGTGGCGGCGGCGCCGCTGGAGGAGTTCGTCGCCGAGGGCCCTGCGATGGAGAGGATTAGAGAAGAGAGAGGGAGGAGAACGGCCGAGGGTAAATTGGTAATTTCGACTGCGAGGTAGGTACGAAACGTAGGAAGAAAAAAAAAAAACTCAAATGCATATCTTACATTCGTTTCACCTCATTCAAATAAACAGTAAATAAAATTTTTATTTCAAAATAAATAAAATGTATATTATACATCCCATTTTAAATATAAATATTATTATTAAAAAAAAATAATCAAAATGTAATAAGATTCCTTAACTATAGGCAATTTTGACATAGGCCTCCCAACTTTTTTCTAATATTATTGCAGATAATTTTCTATCTACTCTGTAAAAAAATATTTATTTTTTAAAAATATTTACTCCTAATATTATTTTCATATCTATCCTTTCAAAAAATGTATCTTTTAACAAATCCAAATTCTTCCAATTTCTTTTCATGAGACACTCAAAATATACATACACAAATATAAATATAAAAATTTTAGGTACATACTTGAAATCAAAGGGTAAATAAAAATTAAGTAATTTTATAAGAGTATAAAGACGATTTCCTCTTATTATTATTCAGACAATAATATTCATATTCCTCATTTTAAATAATGAGTTATATAAAAATATTTTTACTAATTATATTATCGTGACAAATAAAATTCATCCCGCTTTAAAATAAATGAAATATAAAATATGCACTTTTTTTTAGATATATAAATAGTATTTTTCTTATCATTTTGATATCTTTTTAAGTCGGAATTCATTTTTTACACTTTTTTAAAATTGTATTAGCTACTGGTCAAAAATTATTTTAATTTTATTACAAATAATTGAAATTATTAAGTTTGATCAAAAATATAAATAAATATGATGAAATTTCTAATTTTATTGGCTAACGAAAATCTTAATTTAGCAAAAAAACAAAAACAAAAATTTAAAAGGTGTTAAATAAGAAAAATAAAGTTAATGGTGGCATTTTTAAATTTAGTGAAACTAAATTTAGAACATTATGAGAGCAAATGCAAAATAAAGAAGAGTGAAAAATGGTTTTCGGAATTGGGTATTTGCTAAAGTGCATGATTAAAAAGTAAGAAAAATAAAATTTAAAAAAAAAAACAAATTTGAGGGGGAAAAAAAAATCTAAAAATAATAGTTTTATTTGTTTTTTCTCTAATACAATTAATACCTGAATTAGGAGATGTGGAATTTGTTGGACTCATAGTTTTTATTTCCTCAGCCTCAGGTGAGGCAACGCAATTCCCCATGCCCAAAACACTATTGATTTTCCCCCTCTCACTTAATTTTTCTCTCTTTTTCTTTTTAAAAAAAAACTATTTATGCTCCTCTCTGATTCTATGGAATTGCATAGAGAATGGTTTATAGAGAGAGAGAGAGAGAGAGAGAGAGAGAGAGAGAGAGAGATGGGTTGATATATAGTGATGTTATGAGTTCTCTTTGTTTGCTTAGGTACATTTTTATATCTCATTTGTGGTGTTGGGTGGTGTTTAAACACCATCAACATCAGAGGAATATTTTAAAAAAAAATTTGGAAAAAAAATGAGATATCAACATCATTAAGGAGAGTAAGTTTGGTCGGCAACTGTGCGTGGTTAAAAGTAGATTTTTACGCGGGGGGTTATATAAGATATCAACATCAGAGGAATATTTTAAAAAAAAATTGGAAAAAAAATGAGATATCAACATGGAGAGTAAGTTTGGCCGGCAACTGTGTGGTTAAAAGTAAATTTTTACGCGGGGGTAATATGGAGGGTTATATGAGATATCAACATGAGAGGAATATTTTAAAAAAAAAAAAGAAAAAAAAAGAGATATCAACATCATTAAAAAAAAAAAAAATTGGAAAAAAATGAGATATCAACATCATTAAGGAGAGTAAGTTTGGCCGACAACTGTTTCTTTAAAAGTAGATTTTTACCCCCGCGGGGGGGGGGGGGGGGGGCCGACAACTGTTTCTTTAAAAGTAGATTTTTACCCCCGGGGGCGGGGGGGTTATATGGGGAGGTTATATGACTTTCTAACTATTTTTTATATTTATATGGGGAGGTTATATGACTTTCTAACAATTTTTTATATAAATATTTTGTAAAAATTTATATTTATAAAAATAATTTTATATCAGTCACATGAACGTCACGCGAGCACTAGGTCAGTGAAGGAAGAAAGTTTAAGTTGAATACGGTAAATGATTCATCATGTCCAAATACGTGAACACAGTAAACTATTTACCATGTCCCGCGCTATATATAATCCCTCCGACCTTTCCTTTCCGTACACTCAATCCCCCCCTCTCTCTCTCTCTCTTTCTCTCTCTCATCTCTTTGTGCCCCCTTCACAAGCCCTTTGTCGTCATTGCCGCCGTCGTCGACCTCACATTCTTCTGCCATCTCTCTCTCTCTCTCTCTCTCTGCTTTCCATCCTGAGCTCTTTGTTGTCGCCGCCGGCACCCACTAACTCAGACCCCGTATTCACATTCTCACTCTTTCTCTCTCTCAATCTCTCTCTTTCTCTCTCCATAATCACCTCCTACCTTCAAAGCCCCCCCTCTTTCTTTCTCTGTCATCACCCCTCCACCTCCAGAGCCCTCTCTCTTTCTCTCTGTCATTACAATCTTTCTATAGCCCTTTATCGACACAAAACTCGCATCGACGTTGTCCGCAAATCGGTAAATTAATTTTCACCCATTTTCTTTATTGTATGTTATATATATCACTTAATAGAAAATTTTATAGATGTATTATAATGTTGTAATGTTATATAATATTATTTATATTAGAACATTATATCTGGTGAATGTGTTCTCTTTTGTATTCATTGCGACGAAAATTTAGTTATGACTAATAATATACCACAATACATTAGTGGTTGTAAAGAATTGATCGGCATCCAACGTGATAGTACATTTTGAGATTTTGAAATGAAAAAATATAAGGTTACTAACTATAATCGAGCGGAATACCGTTTTCGCATAACAGTACGATATCCAATGGGAGCAAATGAACGAGAAATACTTGTAATATAAAGTGACAATAGAATTGTAGGCGTGATGAGTTTGTTTCTATTTCATGATTGCATAAAAATATACCTGTAGAAAAAAGTGTTGACGACACAAGACCATCCAACCTCTGTTTAATCCACGAGAATGCTCAATAGTGATTATCAAAGAAATTATGTTGATCTCGAACGAATTTATATATCAAGATATAGAGTAATGATCTTGAACGAAATTATGTCGATTTCGAACTGAATGTATTCCAGTGGGTACAACAAGCCGGGAAACGACATATCGTATCTACTGGCATACAATAATTGACGGATAAGTAAATCAGTAGGCAAATATGAAAGCAGGTAAAGGCATGTATAATAATCACAATACTATATCAAAAGGTATTGAAAATCATGTGTTAAAGCATACTAAAACAGGTGGCATAAATAAATGACGATCAATAATAGTAAGAACTATGCGTCAATACTAGAAATTAAGTACCCAATCAATGCCACTATTAGTCTCGAGGACCTCATGCCAATGCCACTGTCTGGCACCTGCCGGGCTGATATAACTCTGCACAACTCGGTGCTATCTGAGGCTCACGAATCAAAAAGATCACTCTATCGATAAAAAACACCACCACGGGTAGCTAATCCGCTGGTGTACGTGATTGAACAGCTGGTGCTATGGCAATCATAATGCTGATGCTCAAGCTTGCGGTCTAAAGACCGGGTAATTGACATTAAGACGAAAACTCCCAAACGAGATGCCAATCAACTGTGAAATCATCTCATGTTGTATAACAGTAACTGATCTGCTACTCTATCATGCAATACAAATATATGGAGATACTAAAATACTCTGAACTAAAACAAAACTAAGTAATGACCAATCAAGCATAGTATACGTCAATGTATAAGCAGCTAGAAGTATTGAAATCAAAGGCAATATAACTCAAAGAATAGGACCAGGACTAGTAAGATCACAAGGGTCCGACCGAGTACGGTACCTAGTGAGGTAATATTATGCTGATGCCCGAATCGCAGTACCCACCTCAGTGTAGGCGGTCCTAGAATTCGTTGCTCAGCTCTCGTGCGAGCTCATGACTGCTCGGGCCTAAATCAAAATCACATATCAGTAATTGACTCACATAAACCCATCCCACTGACTCAGTGTATAAAACAACTATACAGTGGTCTTAACTTAAGTCCCGAAATTCGCCGAAATTTTTAAAAATCCGCTGATTGGCCACTAATGGTCCGAACAATGTGTGTAGGTTACCGAATCAAATGAAACTTTTCCTACTACCCTGGAACACTAGTTTCAGGTGTTCGAGCATCAACAACCAACTTTGTGCAACCATAAGCTCAAACGGTGCCATAATTATTAAAAATCACTTTCGAAAATGCCGACTTCGGCTCCGGAAGTCACCAACGCAAAACGAAAGTTACTGGCCAGCCAGGACAACGTCGAAAATAGCCAGAGACACATGGCAAACATAAATGACCTTCTAATTCGCTTGGATCACGTGTTTTGCGCCGAAACAACAATAAACCGATGATTTCGTCGATTTACGATTCGTAACTTAATTTATGCTTAACGGAAGCCATCGAACCTCGAACGAAAAGTCCAGAGGTCACGTGTACGCTGCCCAAAGCAGCCCATGTGGCTATAATTACATCTGGACACCTAGGTTTAACATAAAATTACATAATAATAGTTATTTAGGATATTTTTGTGACACCCCAATAGTCCCACATCAGATGAGAATGGATTGTGATTGGATATATAAGCATCTAGACGCTAGTGATAATAACTGGGCTTAAGTATTTTGGGATGTGGTTTGGACCCAACAAGTTATTATTGCTAGTGGGTCGGGTCGTTACATTTGGTATCACAGCCAGTCACCAGCCGGAAGTGTGTGACGAATCTTGGCTAAGCCTGAGTCTAGATGACAGGGCTAACGAGACAAGTCTCACATCGCCTGATGATCTTAGGCTGTGTGTGTGTTTGGACTGACGAGAACGTCAGGCCTAAACGGGGGGAGTCTGTGACACCCCAATAGTCCCACATCGGATGGGAATGGATTGTGATTGGGTATATAAGCATCTAAACGCTAGTGATAATAACTGGGCTTAAGCATTTTGGGTTGTGGTTTGGGCTCAACGAGTTATTATTGCTAGCCGGGTCATTACAGTTTTGTCTCGTTACCCTAATCCGAAAACTTTCAGATTGTCTGAAGGTATCAGCAGACAGGTATTGACTTACTGAAACCCGTGCTCGCTGTCCGAGAGTGGCACGAAGTCTGAGGAAGGCTATAGATCAACCTAGAACCAACATCAAGAGTGCAAGTTGCATTTCATGCAAAACCAACCAACATCTTTGGAATTTAAAAGGAGCATCATGCTCAGAAGGTCAGGAGGGTTCAGAGGCTCACCTTTGGGGTGTTGCAAGGCTGCCGGAAAGATGGTTGAAGCAACTTCGGCCAAAGCCAAACCACCAAGAATGCAAGATGATCGAG
Organism: Tillandsia fasciculata; assembly: GCA_029168755.2. Classification (NCBI taxonomy): domain Eukaryota; kingdom Viridiplantae; phylum Streptophyta; class Magnoliopsida; order Poales; family Bromeliaceae; genus Tillandsia; species Tillandsia fasciculata. The sequence continues at coordinate 4,133,548 of CM054937.1, read as the reverse complement.
CTTGCGCAATCTCAGGCTCTAGTCGGTGGCTAAGGCAAGCAATGGCAGCAGGGGGTCACAAAGGGTGTTAGGAGCCTCACCAGGTCCGGCTCCGGCGACGGGGTGCGGTGGTTGGCCAAAGTTGCTTCTTGCGGCCAACTCGAGAGCAAGGATGGAGAGTGAGATATCTAGCAAGTCAGAGGCTCATGCAAGGGGCTGGGGAGCTTGCTCTCGGCAAAGAAGGACTAACCAGGTGGTTGGCCGGTGACGGAAAGCAGTGGCGGCGACGGGGGGAGCAACACGACCAAGATCAATAATAGAAAAGTTAGGGTTTCCTTTTCTCGCACTGCCATAGGTCGAAAAGGCTCCAAACTTGGTGGAGGGCCTTTTGAGACACTACAGAGGCTGCCCAATGCCTTCGATCCCGCCAGCAACAAGCGACGGCGGCGTTAGAGAAACCTCGGCCAAAGCTAGGGTTCCGATGACTTCACTACAACAAAACTATGCTATAGTGATATTTTTAAGTGTTCCTAAAAACTTAAAAAAAAAAATGCTGCTGGAAAAAATGCCGACACCTGTTATTAGTGTCGCTATATGTGCCGTCGCTAGGGTGTATAGCGATACATTATTATAATGTGTCCCAAAAATGTGTCCCTATAACCTAATTTTGGATATGGATGGACTATAAAAGGAAACTTATAAAAAAGTGTCACAAACATGTGTCCCTATAATCTAATTTTGTTGTAGTTCTTCTTTCTCCCGCTAGTGAACTAGAAAGACTCAGGCGACGCGACTGCACTAGGAGGATCCTAAGGAGGTGAGGGAGGAGATGAAAAACCCTAGAGGCCCAGAAGAACCAAGTAGAAGGGAAATTTCTTACCTCGGATCTGAGAAAGAATAAGAAAAGAAGAGTCTTCTTCTTTGGCGTCAAGCGACTACAGTAGGCAGCGGTGCTCCTCAGGTGAGACCCTCTGATAGTGAGGAAGGCCGCAACGTGGCTCTGGGGGGCAATTGGCTGAGGTTTGGTGCACACCTCCTTCTCCAAACCCGAGAGCAAAGTGAGATAGTGCTTGGCTTCACTTTTTCGGCAAGATATGACAGTGACAAGGCTCGAGGAAGGAACACAGAGGAAGTGAAGAGGCGTGGGGTGTTAGGGCTCACTGAGTTTCCTTACTGCTAGGGTTTCCAAGAGATACCCTAGGGTTTCTTTTATAATAGAGAAACAAAATGCCATTTAGTCCCTCTAGCATATATATTTTCAACTGAGTCCTTGACAGCATGCGTAATATGCCAAGAGGCCCCTCTATGTGAGATATCGCGCAATTCCGTACATAAAATTTAGTGCTTCATGCATAAATACATGGTAAAATCACTATTTTTTATGTTTTTTGAGGCTTTCGGCTCGCTGAACACAAAAACGGACATTGCCACATCGTTTATCTCAACGAGACTGTTCAAGTAGCAATTTTGTTTCATTACATTTGGGTCTCGGTAGCTCGCATTAGGCACTTCTTCGTGAATACCCCCGAAATTCGAATTTTAAAATTACAGAAATTTCATAAAATCAATTTAAATTCAAATTTTAGTATTTAAAATTTATGAGTATTACTGTATGTGACATGTGCAGCATATGCATGGCGATCACAATGCGGATGCTCAATGCTGGTGGTCCAACGACCAAAATATCGTGATTAGCCGCGAAACTCCTAACCGGGATCAACATGACTATGCAACATATCAAAAGCTGACAGTCCATCGACCGACAATCTGCACTATACTGAGAAACTCTTGATCAAAGATATCACAAATCCAAAGTAAACACACAACCCAAGAAGGGTGATCAAAACTACATCTATGAGAATCATAGACACCTACTCAATGGGTCAACAATGACAATCAAATTAAGAGTGAACGAAAATCAGTCAAGGATGACATGCAATAATCCTCAAATCTAGGATGAACCAGAATCCATCTATGATGTCATGAGTAGGTAAAAAGAGACAAGCATACTGAGATGTAAGCACATAATTAGGATTGCAGGCATATATAGATATGCTGATGTATAACTAAGCCCTAATATCATGATAATCATAAGAGCAGAAAGATCAGAGCAACGTAGTCACGACATAATACAAAGTCAAGGCAGAAATCAAGTATGATCGGTACCTTATATACAGCAATATACTATATGAGTATAGGTCAAGTGTCAAGTGAGAATCAAAGGGTCCAAATTGAGTATGGTATCCAGTGAGGTTTCACTACGCTAATGTCCGAATCGAAATACCCACCTGAATGACGACAGTCTGAGTCCACAACTCTGCCAAAGCCTCTAGGTGCCAAGGGAATCTATACATAATGTATCACGTGTCAGTAAATCTCATAATAGTCAACTAACTAACTGGCGCGCCTACCACTGCACTAAAGTGTGCTTCGATATACCTGGAGCATCGATCACATAACTGACCTCCAATGACTCGACCAACTACTGAGCCAACTCACTCAGAGTTCAACATGATCCCATAATGACCGACATCACTCTGTGACCCTAAGTTGCCAACAACACATCCCGACAATAATCGAAACATCGGTTCCTTTAATCGATTTCCGAACTATGCAAACAACATCACTAAGGCTACCAAGACTCAATAAGTTCTCCGGAATGTTTCAAGTCATGTCTTAGGTGTCAGTGAATCACACGCTGTCCCAACACCAATAATTATGACGTTGAGCCATCCGCACAATTAGTGCGCAAAAACGGGACTTTAAAATTCCGAACTTTGCTAATTTGGTCCTCAAGATGCCCATTTCGGCACCGAAACCACTCGCAGCCTTCTTGTTGCGACCAGAGGTGTCAAACCTCACACAATGACCAAAAAATGAAGCCTACTAGCTGCTGCGAATAGCATCAACTTGCGCGACATGAACCCGAACCCGGTATTGCCCGGAATGTCGTTTTTGGGTTCGGTTCGACCCAAAAGTGTTTTGAAATGCTCTAAATGTCAATCAACTATCCCCACTATCCATAGACACTACCTTTTGAGTGCCGGGACAATTACATGCCAAGTGGCGCAAGCCAGGTGGGAGAAGTCCCAAAATAGTCGTGTCGGTCTCGAAAAGTGTCATTTTAGCTCCAGAACCCAACGCAAGCTTACTCGCTTGTCCATACTTCTCACCAACGGGTCCTAACCATCTAAGGAGGCTTCCTAATTGCTGCAGCCAGCAGTGGAACCCACTACGTAAAACATAGGCAAAAAGCACAATAAAGTGCGCTAAAAGACACCATTTGGTGTGTCGATCACCGCAGAAATCGAATCAATAGGTCCCCGGGCTTCGAACAACGCATATAATCATTCGAAAGTGGAACCCATGTTGTCAAGGGCAGTCACGACACAAGAACTCTATTGGGGCATATCATCGAACACCTACTATGTGAGAATTAAAATAATAACTATAGTGTTCAAGGGATTACCGCTGATTTCGTGATTTCGGAATTCAAGAGAAGGCAATGTCCAGAATTCATCGACGTTTTGGACACCATGCTCACTGTCTGGAGCGACACCGGACATCGTGGAGCGCGCCGGAGCACCTTGAAGTGTTGTTTTTGATGTCTTCGGGAGCGACAACGGCGAACCAGCGACACGAAAGTCTTCCGATCACAATAAAGCTGAGCACGGGCATCCCCCGAGGTTCAGAAGCACCGTGCTTGCCTTCAAAGTCGATGTCATCGCACGGGGTGGCTGAGAAACTAACTCCGACCAAAGCAATCATTCACTACCCCAAACTCAAGGACAGTAACCTGTCGAATTTTAGTTCCTATGGCTTGGGAGGTGTGGCACAGGCTTGAGGAGGCAGTCGCTGATGATCGGCGGCGGCGGCGGCAGGGCTTGGAAGCCCACAGCCCGCATGGCCTCAACTCAGACTCAATTTGAGCCCGAGTCACAGCCGCGGCCTGGGGTACTGCACGTCGACCGGGAAAGGCCATACCCACTTAGAGGGGACCAATGCAGCGGCGGCCGGCAGCGGAACACGTCGGCGACGGCGCAACTCAGCCCGTGGCCTTACCTAACTAGTTTTGAATCGAGAGTAATTATGATGCATATAGTATAGATTTATATTCCAGCAGATTATTATTTACTATATGTTCTAGTTGCCTCTTTTGGACTTGGTGGATCGAGCTTCTCATTTGGGTGGCTGTACCCATTGAAAATTACTTTTGTAGTTTTCACCTCTATATTTTACAGGTCCTTCCATGAGCGGCGCTATAATATGGGATAAGGGCGTAGCTCAGTAGATAGTGCGCTATCATATTGAGACTCAGATAGAATACCATACGTTAGCGTGTAGCTAAGGGTATAGATTGTAAAAAATAAAAATGTAATAATATTTTGGATTTGTATAAAGGAAAAAAGGAAAGAAAAATATAAATGTAATATGTATGTGACAAATGATTGTAATAGCTAGTGGTTTATATTTTCTATACTTTCTTTTCGCAATTCTTGCATGAATTCGCCTGCGGGTAGGAACATCTTGAATAGTATAAGTTGTGACACCTTTGGCGCATAGAAAAAATGTTGTCCATCCTGCAGGTCTGGCCACGTGTCAACGGGCCCTTCCTAAATAAAAAATTAGGCGGCCTAGGGACATGACAATAACCCTAAATATTAATTAATAAAATAATTAATAATAAGTATTATTAATTAATAATTTAATTAACTATAAATAATTTTATAAATTAATAAATTAATTAGTTAATTATTTAACAGTTAGATAATTGGTTACTAAAAAATTAGATTAGTCAAAATATTATATTAATTAAAGAGTTAATATAATAACTAAAATTATATTTACTTTAAGCTTGTTCTTAAGTGGGAACAAGCTTGTTTAAGAAAAATGGTGGAATAGTAATTTTAAACTTATACCAGCTTATTTTATAAAGACGAGAATTGTTGTTTCCACTTATAACCAAATGCGTTTAAGAAAATAAGACTAGAATAAGGTCCTATTCTAGGCCTTGTTCCTTAACCAAACGCTGCCAAAAGAGGACTACTAAACACTAGGGGACCACTATTATTCCAACCCAATAATTCTGTTCCAACTCTATAATTTTTGATCCAAGGGTTAAAAAGTTGGAAGCACCAAGTCCTTTATACTTCTGAAAGTAGAGTAGCTCTACACTATATATATATAATTTTTTTATTTAGACTAACAAAAATTATATTATTATTTTTTATTAATTTTTAAATATAAATTAATTTTTTATTTAAATTGTTTGAATTTTTTAAAACCAATAATTGTAAATTATTAGCTATTTTATAACCGTAAAGGCCTAGAAAAACCAAAACCTACCGCACCAAAACCAAAAAAATTCGGTTCAGTTGGTTGTCAGTTTAGAGCAATAGCTCAATCGGTTCAATTTAGAAAATTACAAAATTAAAAAATTCTAATATTCTACTAAAAATGGATTGAACCGGCAAAATACTCTCCCGTAGTTGCTGCTGTTGCTTCTACAAGAAAAAACAAAAAAAAAAATTTAATTATGATTTATGATGACCAATTTGCATTAAAAAATCAATAGGTCTTGTGTTTTTGAGAAAATGGGTCACTTTTTTTTTTTTACGAATTCGATTTAAATTTAAATAAACTAACTAAATTGTTCTTATTTTTCTTTCTCTCTTGTTCGTCTTTTCTTCCTTCTTCGTCTCCATTCCCCTTCTCCACTGCTCCCTTTCTTTTCTCTCCCACTTCTTATTCTTTTACCCTTTTCCTCCTCCAACCACCCAATGTTGCGGCCGCGCTCTTCTCTCCTATGTTCCCACATCTCTGCTATTGTAATAATCATTTGATTGAAATTTAAAATTTAAATTTGAATTTTTGAAAATTCTTTATTCAAAAATTTGAATTATCGGGGAATGTTCCTGAAGATTTGGCTAATACTAGCTATCGAGATCCGAATCCGATGAAGTAAAATGGCCACCTGAACGGTCTCGGTGTGCTGAACGATGTGGTGCCGTCCATTTTCATATTCGACGAGCTGAAGATATCGTAAAACGTGCAAAAGAATTGGGTTCGCTAAAGAAGCGACTAATGTGAGTTATCGAGACCTAAACTCGACGAAAAAAAATCTCTACTTGATATGTCTCATCGAGTTGAACAATGTAGTGACATCTGTTTTTATGTTCGATGACCTGAAGCCTCAAAAAATATGAAAAATACTATTTTTACAGTGTAATTGTGCAAAAATGCTATTATTTTATGTGTTTAATCGCATGATATTTCTTGTGGAGAGACTTTCTAGCATAATGCGCCTACAGGAGAGGACCTATAAGAAAATATCAAGCAGAAGTGGACTTATTAGCATATTGTTCATGCTACTATAAGATAACCCTAGGGTTCCCTCTTGGAAACCCTAGTCGCATGCACCCCTTCACCTCCTCAGCCACCAAATCTTTCTTCTCTCTCCTCTGCTTCCTTCCCGAGCCCCGCAGCCGCCAGCCGTCGCCTGCCAATGCCGAAAAAGGAGAAGCAAGGCACCTTTCTCCTCGATCTTAGGTGTGAGAGGAAAAGAGAGCACTAGACCCCTTGCAACTACCCTGGGATCCTCATCTCTCTCTGAAGATAGACCTCGAGGAGCATTGTGATGATCCGGACTCCCGCAGGAACTGTGCAACATTAAACAGTGACTGTGGGAAGCTTGTACAGTGCATCGGGAGCTTTCGGCAAAATTTCGGATGAGAATTTGGCAAAACGGACGGCGAAATCGGACTCAGCGCGCGAAAACGGTCAAAATGGTATATTTGCTCTATTTTTTTCGGCACTTGGTACTGTTCACCGGAACAGTAACCGCGGCCGGAATTACTGTTCCGGCCGCCGGCGGCGACGGCGGCGAGCGGCGGCGACGGCGGCGGCAGCGGCGCAGCGGCGCGCGGCGCGGCAGGCGCGGGCAGGCTCGGGTGCGCGGTCCATGGGTTGGGCGTGCACCGGTGTCACGCCCCGGAACCCGGGCTCGTCTACAGATCCGCCGTGCACACGGAATTTCCGCGTACACGAAGCGCTGGTAACCTGCTCAAAAGAGCATAATACAGAGCTGAAATAGAAGAACCACATAGTATCTCAGACTGGAACTACAAATACAGCTGTAATATGTACAATAATCTCCCAGCTCACTAAAATAATACAACCAGCTGGCGGAAGCCAGACCCAAAATAAAAGGAGAATCTCACAGTCTGAGTGGGGGTACAACGTCTATCTACAGCTCTCAGTCTCCCAGGAGATCTATCTATTCAGCGATCCCCTTACCTCGATCAGCTGCCGATGGCCTAGCAGCTCCCGCAGATGACTCTGCAAAATAAAGGAGAAGAAAGAAACAGAAAACAATAATGGGGGTGAGAACTACCAGATAAACCAGCAGCCTCCCCTAGTGGGTAAAACCTCAACTCTGACGCACCCACTAGGACTACTAGAGGCAAAAAGGGGAAGTGGTAGATACAAAAGATGCTGAAACAGGAAAACTATCACTATCATGCTGTCAAAACTGTATGCATGCATCAGAAATAGTATCTGACCAAATAAACCCAATCTAGTCACCAGTAACAACTGGTATTGCCTGCTCAGCGGAATCTGCACACACGGCTCGAAACCGCGGGATCGGCTCACACGGCTCGCATCCCAACATAAGTATCAGACCGGCACACACGGCTGGGTCCGAGAAAGCACACCTCCGGAGTGGCACTCGAGGGGAGCGACCCACACGAGTAAAATATCTCTGTCATCAGTATCACAAGTATCTCTGTAGCACATGTCTCAATATAGCAGGACTGGATCATAACCATGATCAAAGTGGGAAACTCCATCCACTATAGGAACCCAATCCCCAACTGATGCAATAAATAAACCAAACTCAACCCCAATCTGATGCAAGGATAAACATCTGGTCAACCGCCTACTGTCCGCGGTCACCGCAATACCCCACAAGTCCACAATCTAGCACAACCTTGGCTACACTATCCCAAACCCCTGCTCACACTTGAGCAACAACATATGAATGCAAAGGACAACAATAAAACATGTTCAAATCCCAATATGATAGTGTAGCAATGAATAGTGGCCTTACCTGATGTCCGGGCATGCATGCAACTGTCTTTATTTTTAAAAGTTGTAAAATAGTGTCAAAGGTTTAAAACAATTGATTTACTGAATAAAAGTCATTTGCATGCGAGATCATAGCCTTTGTCTCAATCACAGTGTCCCAATATAAGTCATCATATCATTTGTGGGGTTATATTAAATTTTAGGGGAGTTTGTCCCAGCGGTCCTTGTCATTTGTCATATTAATTTGTCCCAATGGTTCTCATTAATTGTCCTGTTAGTGTCCTGTTAGTAGTCCTGTTAGTAGTCCTGTTAGTAGTCCTGTTAGTAGTCCCAATGTTCTCATCAATAATCATGTTACTTTGTCCCAATTGTTCTCGTTAATTGTCATATTTTAGGGGATTTCTAGTAATCCCAGTGAGCTTGTCAAAAATGAGGTAAGCAACAACCGCCCACCTCGAACAGCTCAAACAACACCCCAGGTAGTCTCCTGGTTGTCCACAGTCCTCAAATCCTGCAAATCAACGCTCCCGGTATAAATACAATCCCAAAAAGTACAATATTTGCTGTTTTTCAGACAGCACGGGAAAAGAGGAATTTTTCACCTCTAAAATGAGCTCCTAAAATCCCAGAAAAATCACGGTTGCGTTCCTCGCGAAGAGTAGATCAAAATCGACTCTTAAAACGCCTCGATCTGACGCTCCTACGTCAAGATAAAAATCGGAGAAGTCGGTGCTGTCCAAAAAAACATCACAGTAAAAAGGGGGGTCAAAGAGGACCTAAAAACTGTGCCAAAAGTACGAAACGGAGCAAAATGATCAACACGGAAATCGAAGCCCTACCTCTTACGGTCGCGCTGCCGCAAAAATCGTCCAAAAATTCCACCTGGTTAGCCCGCAGTGAATTTTCGACGGAACTGCGACGGGAAATGGGCCTAAAAGAAAAATCGTCGCAGTGCGCCGCGTCGCAGATATCTCACTATCTGTAACTCCTAAATTCTGAGATTCTAGAGAGAGAAAGAAGAGAGAGAGAGGAACAACTTTCATAGAGGGACTTTTCTCTGATTCTCTCTCTTGGCTCGGAATCCAAGGTGCAAAGAGAGGGGTGGGGGACCCCTATATATAGTGGGCCAAAAGGGAATATTCCCTCACGGAATCCCGATCCAAACACGAAACACCGAAACGAGCCAACCAGAAAGCGCCACGTGTCAACCAAACAGGAAACAGCCTGTGCAGGGCCAACCAGATTTCGCCACGTGTCCACGTGGTCCACGTGATCGGTCCGCGCTCCGGGTTTTCCGGAAAATGTCGGCCAATAGGAGCGTGCCACGTGTCAACCATCTAGACGCTTCTAGAAGCCGGCCACCAATGGGATGCTGCCACGTGGCGGAACAGGATTCCGCGCACCCGGTGCACGCCCATCCATGGACCGCGCACCAGCGCCCCTGCCCGCGCCTGCCCGCGCTGCCCGCGCGCGCCCTCTGCCTTGCTCCGCCCCGCTCCGCTGCCGCGCCGCTGCCCGCCGCCGTGCGCCGCCGCCCGCCGCCGCTCGCCGGCGGCCGCCGCCGGCCGGAACAGTAATTCCGGCCGGCGGTTACTGTTCCGGTGAACAGTACCCTGTGCCGAAAAATTAAGCGAATATACCGTTTTGACCGTTTTCGCGCGCTGAGTCCAAATACGACGTCCGTTTCGCCAAATTCTCATCCGAAATTTTGCAAAAAGCTCCCGGAAAATCCCATTTGCTCCGATTTTCGCGCAGAGTCTCTTAAAAATATCCAATTTCGTTTCTACAAGCTCCGAAGCACTGTACAAGCTCCCCGCAGTCACTGTTTAATGTTGCACAGTTCCTGCGGGAGTCCGGATCATCACATCCTCCCCCACTAAAAAGAGTTTCGTCCTCGAAACGAGACTCAACAACAATCCTCAGTCCGATGTCTCGAATAAGTAGGGGTGGGCATCCCTCATCTCCGACTCAAGCTCCCATGTAGCCTCGCGCTCGTCATGATTGCCCCATTGGATTTTCACATAGGGAATGGCCCGATTGCGCAATTCTCTCACCTCTCGATCCAGAATTCGCAGTGGGCGCTCCTCATACCTCAAATCCTCGCTGATCTCCAGCGGTGTGAAGTCGATGACGTGCGATGGGTCGAAGACATACTTCCTCAAAGTAGAGACATGAAATACATTATGGACACCAGCAAGCTTCGGAGGAAGTGCAAGTCGGTAGGCAACTGGCCCGATACGCTCCAATACCTCAAAGGGTCCAATGTATCGGGGGCTAAGCTTCCCACGAATGCCGAATCTCCTGATTCCTTTGGACGGCGAGACTTTCAGGAATACATGATCTCCAACCTGAAACTCTAAATCTCGTCGCCGAACATCGGCATAGCTCCTTTGTCGGCTTTGGGCGGTCTGAAGATGCTTTCGAATCACTCGGACCTTCTCTTCTGCCTCTATCAAGACATCTGGTCCCAAGGTCCGCCTTTCGCCCACGTCACTCCAATAAAGCGGTGATCGACACTTGCGTCCATACAATGCTTCAAACGGAGCCATCTGAATGCTCGCTTGAAAGCTATTGTTGTACGCGAACTCGGCTAAAGATAAGTGTCGAATCCACCCTCCGCCGAAATCCAGGACGCAAGCCCTCAACATGTCCTCCAGGATTTGTATCGTCCGCTCAGATTGCCCATCCGTCTGCGGATGAAAAGCTGTACTGAACCTGAGTTCAGTCCCCAAGGCTGTCTGCAAACTTTTCCAGAAATGCGAAACAAATCTCGGGTCTCTGTCTGATACAATGGAGGCTGGTACTCCATGTAATCTCACTATCTCATCCAGATATAACTGGGCTAGCCGGTCAAGTGGCCACGTAGTCTGCATGGGCAGAAAGTGCGCCGACTTGGTAAGTCGATCCACGACTACCCAGATAGCGTCTGCTCCTCCCTGTGCCCTAGGAAGTCCGACCACGAAATCCATCGTAATGTGGTCCCATTTCCACTGGGGAATTGGGAGACTCTGTAACTTGCCAGCTGGCACTCGATGCTCAGCTTTCACCTGCTGACAAGTTAAACACTGAGCCACAAATCTCCCAACATCCCTTTTCATGCCATTCCACCAGAAGTGTGCCTTGAGGTCCTTATACATCTTAGTCCCACCAGGATGTAGGGTATAAGGTGTATAATGGGCCTCTCGCAATATCTGCTCTCGGATCTCCGCATCCGCTGGCACACATGCTCGGTTCCTGTACCTCAGTACTCCCGAGGCATCTACTGTAAAGTCCCCAGACTGATTACTCGGAATTTGATCTTTAATCCTGATCAAGTGGGGGTCCTCACTCTGTTTCTCCCTGATCCTGTCCAGCAGAGTGGGCTGCACGACTAAAGATGTCAGTCTAGCAGAGACCCCAGGGGACACAACCTCTATCTCGAGCCGTCTCATCTCCTCTAATAGTGGTGCCTGGTCTGTGATCAACATAGACAAACTTTGCACCGCTCTCCTACTCAAGGCGTCAGCGACCACATTAGCTTTGCCTGGGTGGTAGAGAATATCTACATCATAATCTTTTAATAGCTCTAACCACCTACGCTGCCTCAAATTCAGCTCCTTTTGCGTGAACAGGTATTTTAGGCTCTTGTGGTCGGTGTAGATTTCACAGTGCTCTCCATATAGGTAATGACGCCAAAGTTTTAGTGCAAACACTACAGCAGCAAGCTCCAAGTCATGGGTAGGGTAATTCTTCTCGTAATCTTTGAGTTGCCTTGATGCATAAGCAATTACCCTCCCTTCTTGCATCAACACACAACCAAGTCCACTGTGTGATGCGTCGCTGTAGATCACATATCCTTTCCCCATAACAGGGAGGGAAAGGATAGGGGCGGTCATCAATCTATTCTTTAGCTCCTCAAAGCTCCTCTGACAATCCTCACTCCAGATAAACTTTACTCCTTTACGCGTCAAGCGAGTGAGGGGTGTGGAAAGCTTCGCAAAGCCTTCCACAAACCGACGGTAATACCCAGCTAAACCCATAAAGCTACGTACCTCAGAAACCGTCGTCGGTCGGGGCCAATCCCGGACTGCCTCAATTTTCGCCGGGTCTACCGCCACACCTGCGGCGGAAATCACATGGCCCAAGAAAACTACCTCCCGAAGCCAAAACTCGCATTTGCCAGTTTGGCAAACAACTTCTTCTCTCGCAGAAGTTGCAGCACGATCCTTAAGTGCTCCTCATGCTCCGCATCACTTCGGGAGTAGACCAGGATATCATCAATGAACACTACCACGAATCGGTCTAAGTATGGTTTGAAGATCCGGTTCATTAAATCCATGAATGCGGCAGGGGCATTAGTTAGCCCAAAAGGCATAACTGTAAACTCATAATGCCCGTACCGTGATCTAAATGCCGTTTTCGGAATATCCTCGGCCTTCACCTTCAACTGGTGGTAACCGGATTGCAGATCTATCTTAGAGAAGACACAAGACCCTTGCAGCTGATCAAAAGATCATCAATGCGCGGCAAAGGGTACTTGTTCTTGATGGTCACTTTATTTAATTCCCTATAATCCACACAAAGTCGAAGTGACCCATCTTTCTTCTTCACGAATAGCACCGGCGCTCCCCAAGGCGACACACTCGGCCTAATAAAGCCCTTATCCATTAAATCTTGGAGTTGCGCCTTAAGCTCTCGCAACTCAGCCGGTGCCATCCGGTAAGGAGCCTTTGAGATTGGCGCAGTTCCTGGAACTACGTCAATCACAAACTCAATCTCCTATCTGGCGGCATGCTAGTCAGCTCAGGTGGAAAAACATCCGGAAACTCGCGGGCAATTGGGATATCCTTGAGTTCCGGTGCCGCCGTAGGCCCCTCAACAACACTAGCCAAAAAGGCTACACACCCTCGATGGATCATCTGCCTCGCTCGGGAAGTCGAAATCATAGAGGCAAAGAAAGCACTCTGACATCCCCGGTATACCAACATCTCCTGGCCTGGCTCTCTAAAAGTGACGGTTCTTGCGGCACAATCAATAGTCGCAAATACCGAGCCAGCCAGTCCATTCCGAGGATCACATCGAAGTCCTTCAGCTGTCTCAAGACCAACAGGTCTACTGGCATAATCCAGGACTCGATTTGCATCGGGCAGGACCAACAACACTCTTCCACGTGCAAGGTGTGATCGGGAATCTTAACCTCTAATGCACGTGGTAAAAGTCCTACCTCTAACCCATGTAATGATGCAAATGATTTACTAATAAAAGAATGCGATGCTCCAGTATCAAATAATGTACGAGTCCTAATGCCAGAAAGTAAGGTGATACCTGCCACCACATGATCTGCTGCCGAAGAGTCCTCTACCTGCGCAGCATACACTCGCCCACTCTGAGCTGGAGGGCGATAATCCGTGGGATAGGAAGAAGATGGTCTGCTTGCTGGAGCATATGGCCGCTGAGCCGTCGACCGCTGCTGCGATGAAGATGGAGCAGATGCTGAAGAGGGGTGGTGGGGGCCGAAAAGGGGCACGAAGCTTGAATGTGCCCGGGCTGTCCACATCTATAGCAGCGACCCCACCGCTGGTCGCAGGTGTTGGAAAAATGCTGACCTCCGCAGAAAATACAATTACCGGGGGCTCGTGGTTGTCGGGGTTGCTGTTGAGACTGCCGCTGTCGCTGAGGCTGCCGCTGCGACCCACGCTGCGACGACTGTGATCTTTGCTGCTGTTGCCGCTTCTGGGATCCACCAGGCCCTCGTCGCTCGGTCCGTCCTTGGCCGGGGAACTGTGGCTGCGGCGGTCGTGGCGGCCTCCACGAACTAGATTGTCCCCCAACCTCCGGTGCCGGTCGCTTCGCCCCCGGGATCACTACGGGAGCTGGAGCTACCTCCCCCATCACTACCTCCCCGCACTCAACGTAGAGTGCCTGCTCCATCGAGGCCTCCAAGGTCTGCAACCTACGCGAGCGAACCAATTGAAAAAGGTCCCGGCGCAATCCTCGCTCGAACATGTAGATCCGGTGCGCCTCGTCCCTGGCCACGTTCGGTACACATGCCAACAATTGATTGAAATTGGCAATGTACTCGTGTACGGGCCGATCTCCTTGGCGGAGGTTTCTCAACTGCTCCTCCAACCTCTGCCGGACGCTTTCTGGGAAGAAAGCCCCGAGAAGGAGATTGCGGAACTCCGCCCAGGTCAAGAGCTGAGCCCCAGGCGGACCAGCCGGTCGAACACGCCGCCACCAAGCTTCGGCGTTGTGTTCCAAAAAGTTCGTCGCCAATATCACCTGATATCGCTCCTCGATAAACAACGTCTCAAAACGTCGCTCCATCGCCGTGATCCACGACTCTGCCTCCCACGGCTCAGTATTTTGCCCCGAAAAATGGGGTGGGTCAAACTGGCGGAACCTTATCAACAAGTCCACCAATCCCCGCTGCTCTGCCGGGGTCAGAGATCCTGTCAACCCAGACGGCTGTCCACCAGTACCCCGAGCAACAGGGGATGCCGGGGTCACCGGTACAACAGGAGGATTCACAGCAGGGGAAGAAGGTACGGGAGAATTCTCTGAAGGGGCTACAACAGGCTGAGCCCTCTGCTCTAACATCTGCGTCAGCCGACCCATAGCCTCCTCCTGACGCCGAACAGCCTCTGACATCTGGGCCATCTGAGCCTGCAGCTCTTGCACCTCACTCTGCTGGCCCTGCTCGGACTCCTCCTGATCGGGCTCAGGGGAATCAGGCTGAGAACGCGTCAACATCCTACGTCGCGGAGGCATCCTACCACAAGAAACCACACTCAGTATCGGAACCCCACACGACCCAATCTAGCGAAAGTCAAAGACATTCCCCTATTCCTGTGACTTTATGTTGTCTGCAGCCAACATAACTGTCCACCAGAAATAGGCTATGTCGGTCCATCTTCTCTCACTGGAAGAGTCAAACAAAATAAATCGACGACTTTCGCAAAATGCCACGTCTCTCATGCCCTATTATCCTAGGGTCTGCCAAAAGCCTAGGGTTTCCTAAGTCCCAACTGAACTATCCCTAAGCTCTGATACCAACTTAATCTGTCACGCCCCGGAACCCGGGCCCGTCTACAGATCCGCCGTGCACACGGATTTCCCGCGTACACGAAGCGCTGGTAACCTGCTCAAATAAAGCATAATACAGAGCTGAAATAGAAGAACCACATAGTATCTCAGACTGGAACTACAAATACAGCTGTAATATGTACAATAATCTCCCAGCTCACTAAAATAATACAACCCGCTGGCGGAAGCCAGACCCAAAATAAAAGGAGAATCTCACAGTCTGAGTGGGGGGTACAACGTCTATCTACAGCTCTCAGTCTCCCAGGAGATCTATCTATTCAGCGATCCCCTTACCTCGATCAGCTGCCGATGGCCTAGCAGCTCCTGCAGATGACTCTGCAAAATAAAGGAGAAGAAAGAAACAGAAAACAATAATGGGGGTGAGAACTACCAGATAAACCAGCAGCCTCCCCTAGTGGGTAAAACCTCAACTCTGACGCACCCACTAGGACTACTAGAGGCAAAAGGGGAAGTGGTAGATACAAAAGATGCTGAAACAGGAAAACTATCACTATTATGCTGTCAAAACTGTATGCATGCATCAGAAATAGTATCTGACCAAATAAACCCAATCTAGTCACCAGTAACAACTGGTATTGCCTGCTCAGCGGAATCTGCACACACGGCTCGAAACCGCGGGATCGGCTCACACGGCTCGCATCCCAACATAAGTATCAGACCGGCACACACGGCTGGGTCCGAGAAAGCACACCTCCGGAGTGGCACTCGAGGGGAGCGACCCACACGAGTAAAATATCTCTGTCATCAGTATCACAAGTATCTCTGTAGCACATGTCTCAATATAGCAGGACTGGATCATAACCATGATCAAAGTGGGAAACTCCATCCACTATAGAAACCCAATCCCCAACTGATGCAATAAATAAACCAAACTCAACCCCAATCTGATGCAAGGATAAACATCTGGTCAACCGCCTACTGTCCGCGGTCACCGCAATACCCCACAAGTCCACAATCTAGCACAACCTTGGCTACACTATCCCAAACCCCTGCTCACACTTGAGCAACAACATATGAATGCAAAGGACAACAATGAAACATGTTCAAATCCCAATATGATAGTGTAGCAATGAATAGTGGCCTTACCTGATGTCCGGGCATGCATGCAACTGTCTTTATTTTTAAAAGTTGTAAAATAGTGTCAAAGGTTTAAAACAATTGATTTACTGAATAAAAGTCATTTGCATGCGAGATCATAGCCTTTGTCTCAATCACAGTGTCCCAATATAAGTCATCATATCATTTGTGGGGTTATATTAAATTTTAGGGGAGTTTGTCCCAGCGGTCCTTGTCATTTGTCATATTAATTTGTCCCAATGGTTCTCATTAATTGTCCTGTTAGTTGTCCTGTTAGTAGTCCTGTTAGTAGTCCTGTTAGTAGTCCTGTTAGTAGTCCCAATGGTTCTCATCAATAATCATGTTACTTTGTCCCATTGTTCTCGTTAATTGTCATATTTTAGGGGATTTCTAGTAATCCCAGTGAGCTTGTCAAAAATGAGGTAAGCAACAACCGCCCACCTCGAACAGCTCAAACAACACCCCAGGTAGTCTCCTGGTTGTCCACAGTCCTCAAATCCTGCAAATCAACGCTCCCGGTATAAATACAAATCCCAAAAAGTACAATATTTGCTGTTTTTCAGACAGCACGGGAAAAGAGGAATTTTTCACCTCTAAAATGAGCTCCTAAAATCCCAGAAAAATCACGGTTGCGTTCCTCGCGAAGAGTAGATCAAAATCGACTCTTAAACGCCTCGATCTGACGCTCCTACGTCAAGATAAAAATCGGAGAAGTCGGTGCTGTCCAAAAAACATCACAGTAAAAAGGGGGGTCAAAGAGGACCTAAAACTGTGCCAAAAGTACGAAACGGAGCAAAATGATCAATACGGAAATCGAAGCCCTACCTCTTACGGTCGCGCTGCCGCAAAAATCGTCCAAAAATTCCACCTGGTTAGCCCGCAGTGAATTTTCGACGGAACTGCGACGGGAAATGGGCCTAAAAGAAAATCGTCGCAGTGCGCCGCGTCGCAGATATCTCACTATCTGTAACTCCTAAATTCCTGAGATTCTAGAGAGAGAAAGAAGAGAGAGAGAGGAACAACTTTCGTTTAGGGAGTTTTCTCTGATTCTCTCCTTGGCTCGGAATCCAAGGTGCAAAGAGAGGGGGTGGGGACCTCTATATAGTGGGCCAAAAGGAATATTCCCTCACGGAATCCGATCCAAACACGAAACACCGAAACGAGCCAACCAGGAAGCGCCACGTGTCAACCAAACAGGAAACAGCCTGTGCAGGGCCAATCAGATTTCGCCACGTGTCCACGTGGTCCACGTGATCGGTCCGCGCTCCGGGTTTTCCGGAAAATGTCGGCCAATAGGAGCGTGCCACGTGTCACCATCCAGACGCTTCTAGAAGCCGGCCCACCAATGGGAAGCTGCCACGTGGCAACAGGATTCCTGCACACCCGGTGCACGCCTGCCATGGACCGCGCACCCAGCGCCCCTGCCCGCGCCTGCCCGCGCTGCCCGCCCCGCCGCGCCCTCTCCTTGCTCCGCCCCGCTCCGCTGCCGCGCCGCTGCCCGCCGCCGTGCGCCGCCGCCCGCCGCCGCTCGCCGGCGGCCGCCGCCGGCCGGAACAGTAATTCCGGCCGGCGGTTACTGTTCCGGTGAACAGTACCCTGTGCCGAAAAATAAAGCGAATATACCGTTTTGACCGTTTTCGCGCGCTGAGTCCAAATACGACGTCCGTTTCGCCAAATTCTCATCCGAAATTTTGCAAAAAGCTCCCGGAAAATCCCATTTGCTCCGATTTTCGCGCAGAGTCTCTTAAAAATATCCAATTTCGTTTCTACAAGCTCCGAAGCACTGTACAAGCTCCCCGCAGTCACTGTTTAATGTTGCACAGTTCCTGCGGGAGTCCGGATCATCACACCGGTTGCACGTCATTCCTGGTCGGCCACGGGCGCATCCCATTGGTGGGCCTGCTTCTAGAAGCATGTGGGCCGCTGACACGTGGCGCACCCGGACTGGCCCCGACAACTTCCGGAAAGACCCGTAGCGCGTACCGGCCACTTGCACCACGTGGCCGACGTTTCGAAATTCTGAGTGGACTTTACACAGACTTTTTCCTGTTTTGTCGCACGTGGCGCAATCTGGTTGGCCAATTTTCGTGTTTCCTTTTCGAATCACGGATCCCGTGTGGGAAGATTCCCTTTGGGCCCATTAATAATAGGGGTCCCCCACCCCTCCTCATTCCCACCTCGTTTTTGCGTGCCATAGAGAGAGCCAGAGAAGGTGTCCTCTAACGAAAATTCTCCTCTCTCTCTCCCCTCATCTCTCCTCTACAAACTCAGAAATTCTGGAGTTACAGTAGTAAGATATCTTGCGACGTCTGCGCACATGCGACGGTTTTCTTTTTTGGCCCATTTCCCGTCGCAGTTCCGTCGAAAATTCACTGCGGGCTAACCAGGTAGAATTTTTGGACGATTTTTTGCGGCAGCGCGACCGTAAGAGGTAGGGCTTCGATTTTCCGTTGTTGATCATTTTTGCTCCATTCGTACTTTTGGCACGATTCCCGAGTCCTCTTTGACCCCCCCTTTGTACTGTGGTAATTTTTGGACAGCACCGACTTCTCCGATTTTTATCTTGGCGTAGGAGCATC
>CM054937.1:4039707-4114639 GCA_029168755.2 Tillandsia fasciculata | reverse complement strand
GTTCCTCGCGAAGAGTAGATCAAAATCGACTCTTAAAACGCCTCGATCTGACGCTCCTACGTCAAGATAAAAATCGGAGAAGTCGGTGCTGTCCAAAAACCATCACAGTAAAAAGGGGGGTCAAAGAGGACTTGAAAACTGTGCCAAAAGTACGAAACGGAGCAAAATAATCAATACGGAAATCGAAGCCCTACCTCTTACGGTCGTTGCTGTCGCAAAAATCGTCCAAAAATTCCACCCGGTTAGCCCGCAGTGAATTTTCGACGGAACTGCGACGGGAAATGGGCCTAAAAAGAAAATCGTCGCAGTGCGCCGCGTCGCAGATATCTCACTATCTGTAATCCTAAATTCCTGAGATTGTAGAGAGGGAAGAAAGAAGAGAGAGAGAGGAACAACTTTGGTAGAGGGAAGTTTTTCTGATTCTCTCTCCTCGGCGCGCAAAACGAGGTGGGAAAATGAGAGGGGTGAGGGGCTCTTATATAGTGGGCCAAAATGGGATATTCCCACACGGGATCCTGATCCGAACACGAAACACCGAAACGGGCCATCTAGGAAGCGCCACGTGTCCACAGAACAGGAAACAACCTGTGCAGGGCCAATCAGATTTCGCCACGTGGCCACGTGGTCCATGTGCTCGGTCCGCGCTCCGGGTCTTCCGGAAATTTGTCGGCCTACAGGATGCTGCCACGTGTCGACCATCCAGAAGCTTCTAGAAACCGGCCAGCCAATCAGGAGCTGCCACGTGGCAAGGGAAGAATTCGGTGCACTCGGTGCACGCCTGGCCCATGGACCGCGCACCGAGCCCCCTGCCCGCGCCTGCCCGCGCCGCGCTCCTCCGCGCTCTGCCGCTGCGCCGCTGCCCGCCGCCGTGCGCCGCCGCCTGCCGGTCGCCGCCGGCCGCCGGAACAGTAATTCCGGCTGGCCGGAACAGTAATTCCGGCATGAACAGTAAAAGGTGCCGAAAAATAAAGTGAATATACCATTTTGACCGTTTTCGCGCGCTGAGTCCAAATACGACGTCCGTTTTGCCAAATTCTCATCCGAAATTTTGCCGAAAGCTCCCGGAAATTCCCGTTTGCCCCGATTTTCGCGCCAAGTCTGTTTTAAATGTCCAATTTCAATTCAACAAGCTCCGAAGCACTGTACAAGCTCCCCGCAGTCACTGTTTAATGTTGCACAGTTCCTGCGGGAGTCCGGATCATCACATTATATCTAATGAATGTGTTCTCTTTTGTATTCATTGCGACGAAAATTTAGTTATGACTAATAATATACCACAATACAATAGTGGTTGTAAAGAATTGATCGGCATTCAACGTGATAGTACATTTTGAGATTTTGAAATAGAAAAATATAAGGTTACTAACTATAATCGAGCGGAATACCGTTTTCGCATAACAATACGATATCCAATGGGAGCTAATGAACGAGAAATACTTGTAATATAAAGTGACAATAGAATTGTAGGCGTGATGAGTTTGTTTCTATTTCATGGTTGCATAAAAATATACGTGTAGAAAAAAGTGTTGACGACAAAAGACCATCCAACCTCTGTTTAATCCACGAGAATGCTCAATAGTGATTATCAAAGAAATTATGTTGATCTCGAACGAATTTATATATCAAGATATAGAGTAATGATCTTGAACGAAATTATGTCGATTTCGAACTGAATATATTCCAGTGGGTACAACATGTCACGCCCCGGGGTCGAAACTGCGACCCGGGCTCGCCAACAGATCCGCCACCTATGCCAAAACCCGCATAGGCGAAGCGTCTAACCTGCAAAAGATAGTACTATAGCTACACAAATATCAGAGCTGAAATAAAATGCTGTAAAATAAAATCCAATTACTATACATCATGAAATAGAGTACAATATCCATTCCCTCAAATACTGATAATCAACATACAATGTCCTCAGTACAGCATCTCTCGACTATAAAAGGAGATAAACTAAAACTATAGTACATCAGTCTCTCCAAATACAAAAGATCTCTCTCCTCCAGATAAACAGTAAAAGCCAGCCAACAGCTACGAGGAATCTCCAACCAGGGGATACAGCTACACTCCTCGGGTGGTAATGATCTAGCCCGTGACTCCCTCGCCCCGAACAACGACCGAAGATCAGCAACTCCAATGAGGACTCTGCAAAACAGGGGGGGAAAAGAAGAGGAAACAACAGTGGGGGTGAGAACCACTAGTAAACCAGTAGCCTCCCCCTGTGGGTAAAGCCTCAAGCTCCGGCGTACCCACTAAGTCTACTAGAGGCAAGAAAAGGGCAAGTGGTAAAGCTGTAAACAGAACTACTGAATAAAAGGGGAAACCACAACAAGTATGCCTCTAAATGCAATACCGAAGGAAATGACGGTATGAATGCAACTAGGAGGCTAACTGCCCAAATAGACCCAATCTAGTGCCACCAGTAAAACTGGTACTGCCTGCTCTGTCATCACTCACAACTCACCAACTGACCGGCGCTCGGCACGGCCCGCTCTGTCATCACTCACAACTCACCAACTGACCGGCACACGGCACGGCTAAAGCCTACTCCGGAGTGGCACTCGAGGGGAGCGACCCACACGAGTAAAGTATCTCTGTAACCAATGTCTCACAATAGCAGGACTGGATCATGACTATGATCAAAGTGGGAAACTCCGTCCACTAATGAAACCCCGATCTGATGCAATAATACTCAAAAGTGGGAAATACCATCCACTAGAGAAATCTGATACCCAATCTGATGCAATAGTAAACATCCGGTCAACCGCCCAAAGTCCGCGGTCACCGCAATAACCCACAACCCACAATTGGGTAAAATAATCAAGATCCGGTCAACCGCCTACTGTCCGCGGTTGCCGCAATAACCCATAATCCAACATCAAGTACACCCTGTCACTGACCCTCAGGTCCCGGCTACACTATCCCAAAACCTCTGCTCGAACTCGAGCAACATGACTCAAAAGTCCAAATGAAAAGGAGAAAGAAAGCAATCATGGTTTCTCCTAAGTCAAATCCCAATATGATAGTGTAGCAATAAAATAGTGGCCTATCTAGATGTCCAAATAAGCATGCAAAAGTCCTCGGCAATGTGAAAGGGAGAATATGTCAAATAACAGTTTTACATGTGTAATAGTTAATAATATCCACATAAATATAACCATCATGCTAAAATCATCAGTCAACTACACATGTAAATAATCCCTGATCCATAATAAATTCCAAAGTGGCACCCGCACCTAGATATGTCATTATGTCCCAACAATTAATCCATTTAATCCACTTTTATAAAATCTAGGTGCTAATATAGCATGTTAATTATCACTATTAAATTATTCCAATGATCATGTTCCAACAGCAATATTATCCCAATAATATCCCCAACATGCTATATCACAAAATTAACCTCAGATGATAGGCTCACATGTATATCAGTCAATCATGCATTATAATCAATCAATATGCTCAAAAGTGGGGTTTTCTAATAAACTTAGTGAGCAAGTCAGAAGTAGAGGCATGCAACAACCACCCACCTGAAGCGCTAACTGTCCGGGTCCACAGCTGAAAATACCAAAAACTCCAATCCTGCGCTCCAACAAGTACAGTACACCCGAAACACTCCTGGCACAACACAAAGTCCACTAAATACACTTAGGTTCCCAAATATTGCTTTAATTAACCCATACAACAACAGTCCCGAAACTGTTAAATTATCACCTGCAGAAAGTGCCCAGAAAAATCCCAGAAAAATATCACAGCGATCCTCGCATCGATAGCTTCGAAACGGTACCTTGCACGCCCAAATCCGAGTTCGGTAAGTCAAGTTATAAATTCGGCAAGGTGGTAATCCAAACATCAAACTGTGAAGAAAAACTGCACACTGTACACTGAGAAAACAGTAATTTTCACCTTCGAAACAATTTCCTAAAATCCCAGAAAAATCACCACTGTGTTCCTCGCGACGAGTAGATCAAAATCGACTCTTGAATCGCCTCGATCCGATGTTCCTAGGCTGAGATATAAAATCGGCAAGTTGGTGCTGTCCAAAATCCACCACAGAAAAATGGGGGTCAAAGATGCCTCGGGAAACGTGCCAAAAGCTCGAAACGGAAAAGCGCGATCAAAATGAAAGTTGAAGCCTTATCTGTAAGGAGTCAGTGGCGCAAGAATCACTGGAAAAGGACCTCGGTTAGCCCAGGGGAGCCAAAACATCACTGCTGCGCCGAAGAAGGAAACAGGAAATGCAACGTCGCGCCGCACCGTAAAATGGGGAACCTCGGGATTCGAGCCTCCTAAAATCCTGAACTTGGCAGGAAGATCAAGCATCAAAGGTGAACAAATCTCCTTAAGGTGGCTCGGGCAGAGGATGCACGGTTTGGAGAAAAAAGCCAAATGAGGAGGCTCGGGTTGGCTATTTATAGGCCATTCCAAACAAATCCCAAAATGACCCCTGTGTCCCTTTTTCCGGGCGCCCGAATCTTTTCGGGCGCAAACAGTGCGGCCCGGCCCGAACTTTCGGGCGCGCACAGTAGCCCGGCCCGGCCCGGCCCACTCCGCGCACGCGATCCGGTCGGACCGAACGGGTCCGACCCGCTCCCCGGACCGACACGTGTCCACCAACACGAAACAGCGGATCCGGCCGCTCCTCCTCGCGCCACGTGGCCCTCCCCCGGTCAACGCAGCGCTGGCACCAGCCAATGGCTGGCCGCCACGTGGCGCACGCGTGCGCCACGTCGGCGCCGTGGCCGCCACGCCAGCCGGCCGCCCCCTGCCACGCCTGCACGCCGGCCGCCGCCTGCCACGCCTGCACGCCGGCCGCCGCCTGCCACGCCTGCACGCGCACAGTGACGCGCCCAATCCTCGCTCGCCACGTGTCCAAACCATAATTCGCTGAACCCGGTGCACAACAAACCCAAACACCGAACCAATGAACATCTGCCACGTGTCCCTATCCGGTCCACGTACACCGCGCACCGCCCCTGCCTGACGCGCACAGTGGCGCGCCCAATCCCGCGCGCCACGTGTCACGCCTCTCGCTCGCTGCACCGATGCACCCGACTTCATGCACCGAACCAATAGGGAGATGCCACGTGTTTTCCCGCCCAGTCCACCGTGCACCCCACAGTTCCGTAGACCGGGACCAGTGAGCCCTCCAATGGGAAGCCGCCACGTGGCACCCCGCTCTGGTGCATGCCGGCGCGTGGACCGCGCGCCTGCCCGCGCCCCTGCCCGCGCGCTGTGCGCTGCCCGCGCCTGCCCGCCGCCGCGCTGCCGCCTGCCCGAGGCCGCGCCGCCGCTCTCCGCCGCTGCCGGCCGCCGCCGGCGATCGCCGGAAGTACTGTTCCGGCGTGAACAGTAACCCGAGCTCCGAATTGACAAGTGGGTAGTCCATTTTGACCGTTTTCGCGCGCTGAATCCGAATTTGACGTCCGTTTCGCCAAATTCCAACTCTAAAAATTGCCGGAGGCTCTCGGAAGTGTATTCTTAGCCCGAACTTCGTGCGGAGCCCAATTTAAATATCCGATTCGCGCGAAACCACTTCTAAACCCTCCACGGGGTCCTCCGATCACTCACATGATCCATTTGAGCCCGAAGTCCAACACTTGTGTCCAAATATACCCCAAACACCTCCAGCACACCATGCAGGTCTCCAACAGCCACCCCAACGCACTGTAGCAGCTCTGCGGAGATCCGGGTCATCACACAACAAGCCGGGAAACGACATGTCGTATCTACTGGTATGCAATAATTGACGGATAAGTAAATCAGTAGGCAAATATGAAAGCAGGTAAAGGCATGTATAATAATCACAATACTATATCAAAAGGTATTGAAAATCATGTGTTAAAGCATACTAAAACAGGTGGCATAAATAAATGACGATCAATAATAGTAAGAACTATGCGTCAATGCTAGAAATTAAGTACCCAATCAATGCCACTATTAGTCTCGAGGACCTCATGCCAATGCCACTGTCTGGCACCTATCGGGCTGGAACCCTGCACAACTCGGTGCTATCTGAGGCTCACGGATCAAAAAGACCACTCTATCGATAAAAAAATCACCATGGGTAGCTAATCCGCTAATGTACGTGATTGAACAGCTGGTGCTATGGCAATCATAATGTTGATGCTCAAGCTTGCGGTCTAAAGACCGGGTAATTGACATTAAGACGAAAACTCCCAAACGAGATGCCAATCAACTGTGAAATCATCTCATGTTGTATAACAGTAACTAATTTGCTACTCTATCATGCAATACAAATATATGGAGATACTAAAATACTCTGAACTGAAGCAAAACTAAGTAATGACCAATCAAGCATAGTATATGTCAACGTCTAAGCAGCTAGAAGTATTGAAATCAAAGACAATATAACTCAAAGAATAGGACCAGGACTAATAAGATCACAAGGGTCTGACCGAGTACAGTACCTAGTGAGGTAATACTATGCTGATGCCCGGATCAGAGTACCCACCTCAGTGTAGGCGGTCCTAGAATTCGTTGCTCAGCTCTCGTGCGGGCTCGTGACTGCTCGGGCCTAAATCAAAATCACATATCAGTAACTGACTCACATAAACCCATCCCACTGACTCAGTGTATAAAACGACTATACAGTGGTCTTAACTTAAGTCCCGAAATTCGCCGAAATTTTCAAAAATCTGCTGATTGACCACTAATGGTCCGAACAATGTGTGTAGGTTACCGAATCAAATGAAACTTTTCCTACTACCCTGGAACACTAGTTTCAGGCGTTCGAGCATCAACAACCAACTTTGTGCAACCATAAGCTCAAACGGTGCCATAATTATTGAAAACCACTTTTGAAAATGCCGACTTCGGCTCCGAAAGTCACCAACGCAAAACGAAAGTTACTGGCCAGCCAAGACAGCGTCGAAAAAAGCCAGGGACACATGGCAAACATAAATGACCTTCTAATTCGCTCGGATCACGTGTTTTGCGCCGAAACAATAATAAACCAATGATTTCATCGATTTACGATTCGTTACTTAATTTATGCTTAACGGAAGCCATCGAACCTCGAACGAAAAGTCCAGAGGTCACGTGTACGCTGCCCAAAGCAGCCCATGTGGCTATAATTACATCTAGACACCTAGGTTTAACATAAAATTACATAATAATTGTTATTTAGGGTATTTTTGTGACACCCCAATAGTCCCACATCAGATGGGAATGGATTGTGATTGGGTATATAAGCATCTATACACTAGTGATAATAACTGGGCTTAAGCATTTTGGGCTGTGGTTTGGGCCCAACAAGTTATTATTGCTAGTAGGTTGGGTCGTTATATTTGATATCACAGCCAGTCACCAGCCGAAAATGTGTGACGAATCTCGGTTAAGCCTGAGTCTAGATGACAGGGCTAGCGAGACAAGTCTCACATCGCCTCGTGATCTTAGGCTATGTGTGTGTTTGGACTGACAAGAACGTCAGGCCTAAACGGGGGGAGTCTGTGACACCCCAATAGTCCCACATCAGATGGAAATGGATTGTGATTGGGTATATAAGCATCTAGACGCTGGTGATAATAACTGGGCATAAGCATTTTGGGTTGTGGTTTGGGCTCAATGAGTTATTATTGCTAGCCGGGTCGTTACAGTTTTGTCTCGTTACCCTAATCCGAAAACTTTCAGATTGTCTGAAGGTATCAGCAGGCAGGTCTTGACTTACTAAAACCCGTGATCGCTGTCCGAGAGTAGCACGAAGTCTGAGGAAGGCTATAGATCAACCTAGAACCAACATCAAGAGTGCAAGTTGCATTTCATGCAAAACCAACCAACATCTTTGGAATTTAAAGGGAGCATCATGCTCAGAAGGTCAGGAGGGTTCAGAGGCTCACCTTTGGGGTGTTGCAAGGTTGCCGGAAAGATGGTCGAAGCAACTTCGGCCAAAGCCAAACCACCAAGAATGCAAGATGACCGAGCTTGCGCAATCTCAGTCTCTAGTCGGTGGCTAAGGCAAGCAATTGCAGCAGGGGGTCACAAAGGGTGTTAGGAGCCTCACCAGGTCCGGCTCTGGCGACGAGGTGCGATGGTTGGCCAAAGTTGCTTCTTGCGGCCAACTCGAGAGCAAGGATGGAGAGTGAGATATCTAGCAAGTCAAAGGCTCATGCAAGGGGCTGGGGAGCTTGCTCTCGGCAAAGAAGGAAAGCAGTGGCGGTGACGGAAAGCAGTGGCGGCGACGGGGGGAGCAACACGACCAAGATCAATAATAGAAAAGGTAGGGTTTTCTTTTCTCGCACTGCCACAGGTCGAGAAGGCTCCAAACTTGGTGGAGGGCCTTTTGATACACTACAGAGGCTGCCCAATGCCTTTGATCCCGCCAGCAACAAGCGACGGCGGCGTTAGAGAAACCTCGGCCAAAGCTAGCGTTTTGATGACTTCACTACAACAAAACTATGCTATCGCGATATTTTTAAGTGTTCCTAAAAACTAAAAAAAAAAAAAAATGTTGCTGAAAAAATACCGACACTTGTTATTAGTGTCGCTATATGTGCCGTCACTAGGGTGTATAGCGACACATTATTATAATGTGTCCCAAAAATATATCCCTATAACCTAATTTTGGATATAGATGGACTATAAAAGAAAACTTGTAAAAAAGTGTCACAAACATGTGTCCCTATAACCTAATTTTGTTGTAGTTCTTCTTTCTCCCGCTAGTGAACTAGCAAGACTCAGGCGACATGGCTGCACTAGGAGGATCCCAAGGAGGTGAGGGAGGAGATGAAAAACCCTAGAGGCCCAGAAGAACCAAGTAGAAGGAAAATTTCTCACCTCGGATCTGAGGAAGAATAAGAAAAGAAGAGTCTTCTTCTTTGGCGTCAAGCGACTACGGTAGGCAGCAGTGCTCCTCAGGTAAGACTCTCTGATAGTGAGGAAGGCCGCAACGTGGCTATGGGGCAATTGGCTGAGGTTTGGTGCACACCTCCTTCTCCAAACCCGAGAGCAAAGTGAGATGGTGCTTGGCTTCACTTTTTCGGCAAGATATGGCAGTCACAAGGCTCGAGGAAGGAACACAGAGGAAGGGAAGAGGCGTAGGGTTTTAGGGCTCGCTGAGTTTCCTTACGGCTAGGGTTTCCAAGAGAGACCCTAGGGTTTCTTTTATAATAGAGAAACAAAATGCCATTTAGTCCCTCTAGCATATATATTTTCAACTAAGTCCTTGACAGCATGCGTAATATGCCAAGAGGCCCCTTCACGTGAGATATCATGCAATTCCGTGCATAAAATTTAGTGCTTCATGCATAAATACACGATAAAATCACTATTTTTTATGTTTTTCGAGGCTTTCGGCTCGCTGAACACAAAAACGGACATTGCCACATCGGTTATCTCAACGAGACGGTTCAAGTAGCAATTTTGTTTCATTACATTTGGGTCTCGATAGCTCGCATTAGGTACTTCTTCGTGAATACCCCCCAAATTCAAATTTTAAAATTACAGAAATTTCATAAAATCAATTTAAATTCAAATTTCAGTATTTAAAATTTATGAGTATTACAGTATGTGACATGTGCAGCATATGCATGGCGATCACAATGCGGATGCTCAATGCTTGCGGTCCAATGACCAAAATATCGTGATAAGCCGCGAAACTCTCAACCGGGATCAACATGACTATGCAACATATCAAAAGCTGACAGTCCATCGACCGACAATCTGCACTATACTGAGAAACTCTTGATCAAAGATATCACAAATCCAAAGTAAACACACAACCCAAGAAGGGTGATCAAAACTACATCTCTAAGAATCACAGACACCTACTCAATGGGTCAACAATGACAATCAAATTAAGAGTGAACGAAAATCAGTCAAGGATGACATGCAATAATCCTCAAATCTAGGATGAACCAGAATCCATCTATGATGTCATGAGTAGGTAAAAAGAGACAAGCATACTGAGATGTAAGCACATAATCAGGATCACATGCATATATAGATATGCTGATGTATAACTAAGCCCTAATATCATGATAATCATAAGAGCACAAAGATCAGAGCAACGTAGTCACGACATAATACAAAGTCAAGGCAGAAATCAAGTATGATCGGTACCTTATATATAACAATATACTATATGAGTATAGGTCAAGTGTCAAGTGAGAATCAAAGGGTCCAAATTGAGCATGGTACCCAGTGAGGTTTCACTATGCTAATGTCCGAATCGAAATACCCACCTGAATGACGACAGTCTGAGTCCACAACTCTGCCAAAGCCTCTAGGTGCCAAGGGAATCTAGACATAATGTATCACGTGTTAATAAATCTCACAATAGTCAACTAACTAACTGACACGCCTACCATTGCACTAAAGTGCGTTGCGATATACCTAGAGCATCGATCCCATAACTAACCTCCAATAACTCGACCAACTACTGAGCCAACTCACTCAGAGTTCAACATGATCCCATAATGACCGACATCACTCTGTGACCCTAAGTTGCCAACAACACATCCTGACAATAATTGAAACATCGGTTCCTTTAATCGATTTCCGAACTATGCAAACAACATCACTAAGGCTACCAAGACTCAATAAGTTTTCTGAAATGTTTCAAGTCATGTCTTAGGTGTCAGTGAATCACATGCTGTCCCAACACCAATAATTATGACGTTGAGCCATCCGCACAACTAGTGCGCAAAAACGGGACTTTAAAATTCCGAACTTCGCTAATTTGGTCCTCGAGATGCCCATTTCGGCACCGAAACCACCCGCAGCCCTCTTGTTGTGACCAGAGGTGTCAAACCTCACACAATGACCAAAAAATAAAGCCTACTAGCTGCTGCGAACAGCATCAACTTGCGCGACATGAACCCGAACCTGGTATTGCCCGGAATGTCCTTTTTGGGTTCAGTTCGACCCAAAAGTCTTTTGAAATGCTCTAAATGTCAATCAACTATCCCCACTATCCTTAGACACTACCTTTTGAGTGCCGGGACAATTACATGCCAAGTGGCGCAAGCCAGGTGGGAGAAGTCCTAAAATAGTCGTGTCGGTCTCGAAAAGTGTAATTTTAGCTCTAGAAGCCAACGCAAGCTTACTCGCTTGTCCATACTTCTCACCAATGGGTCCTAACCATCCAAGGAGGCTTCCTAACTGCTGCGGCCAGCAGTGGAACCCACTACGTAAAAACATAGGCAAAAAGCACAATAAAGTGCGCTAAAAGACACCATTTGGTGTGTCGATCACCGCAGAAATCGAATCAATAGGTCCCCGGGCTTCGAACAACGCATATAATCATTCCAAAGTTGTGAGGACCCGGATCCCCACGGCAGGGTTTACTGTTGGTTTGGAGGCTTTTAGGGGTGCGTGTGTGCGTGCCGGGCCCCAGAATTAAGTTTCTGGTAAATTTGGAGCTTGTTTCTTTTCTGGAAGTCCATTTTGGGTGTGTGAGGTGTTTGCGCGCTTATCGGAGCCAAGAATGTGACCCGGAACGGAAATTGGATCAAGTCTACTCTTCCGAGAAATTTTGGAAAATTTTAGAGGTGGAATTTGGCCGAACGGACCTCGGATTTGGATTCAGCGCGCGAAAACGAGTGAAATGGACTATTTACTTGAATTTTTCGGAGCCCGGACGCGAAAACACGGAAACCGAGGCACAGGTTACTGTTCCGGCGGCCGGAGGAGCGCCGGCGGCGGCGGAGCGCGGCGGCGGGCGGCGGCGCAGGCGCGCGGTCCACCGCGGGGGCGCGGGCCACGTGGCGCGCTGTGGTTGGCCGGCGCAGCGGGCGCGGTCCACGGGCCTTGGCGGGGTGCACGGTGGACCGAGGGTATGCCACGTGGCATCCCGTGGTAGGTGCGGTGTTGTGCACGCGGTCCACGAACTTTTGGCTTTGGTGCACGGTAGACCGGTGGACACGTGGCGTTGTGTGGTTGGCTGGTTCTTGTGCACCCGGTCCACTCAACAGTGGCGGCTGAGGCGGTGCCTCGGGGCGCGTGCCCGACCCGGGTCCGGCGGTGGCGCGGCCGCGCACGTCGCGCGACGTGCGCGTTGACCGGGTCGGAGTGGGGGCACCACGTGGCGCCCCGTGGTTGGTCGGGTGCAGGCGTGCACGACCCACGGTCGGGACACGTGGCGTCGCTGCATTCGTCGGGGTCGTGCGCCGGGTGCAGGAGGCGGATAGGGGGGACACGTGGCGGCCTGAGGGCGTTTCGGGCGCGCACAGTAACGGGCCGGCCCGTTACTGTAGCCGCCCGAAAATTTTCGGGCGCCCGGAAATGGGCCCGAATTCTGGATAGTTTGTTTTTTTGGGCTGACTTTGGGGAGAGGCTATAAATAGGCCCTTTGGGCCATGATTTTGGGACTTTTTCCGAGGGATTTAGCTCTTGAGCCCTTCACGAGATTTTCTCCTCTCCCTCTTGCCAATCTTCCTGCAAAGTTTTAGAACTTTTGGAAGCCGCGACGACTGTGTTTTCTGCCTCGTAGTGCGGAGCGACGGATTTCTGTGGAAGGCCCGTTATCGTCGCATTTCGGTCTAAAAATTCCACAGAGCTACCCCGACAGCCGTTTTCAGCGATTTTTGCGGCGTTGGATTCACGAGAGGTAAATCTTCGACTTTCGTGTTGAGTGTTTTGCCTAGATTTGGGTTTTTGGTACGGTTTTCGAGGCATTACTGAGCCGCTGTTTTGCTGCGAGATTCCTGGACAGCACTCACTTCGCGGATTTTTATCTCCTCATCCGGACATCGGAATTCGACGATTCAAGAGCCTATCGACATCTACACTTCGCGAGGATCGTCGTGATATTTTTATTGGAATTTTTGGAAAATTATTTTCAGGTGGGAATTACGTTTGAACAGTGACCGTTCTTGCAGATTTTTTTGTATAAGGAATTAGTGTGGAATTTAATGTAAATGTGGAATTGTTGTTGTACCCAGGACTTTGTAAGCACCACTATGGTGCTCTTTGCTTAGTGGACTCGGAGTTTTATCAGTTTCTGGGCTTTTTATCTGTGCGACCCCGGACAGTTAGCGCGATCAGGTGGGTGATCCTGCTTTCAAATTCTATGGACTGCACTCTAATTCTATGAATGTAGTAGCATGCACGTTAATTTATGGCCCCAATATTATGTGAGAATTGTATGTTAGTACCCACAGTTGATAGTTGTTAAACCTGATGACCTCATTGAACCACTTGCAGTATTTGAACTCTTACAACATGAAAACCACTGTCGCTAATTGCTAAATCTGTCGATCCTTTGATAAACTCTGCAACTTGGGAATTTAACTAAGCGTAATTGCCTGTTACTTAATTATCATGCGCCATTAAACTGCAGTAACTTGAACATACATCAGATTTATTTATCACCTTAGCTGTTCCACAGTGGTAGTACTCTTGTCACTCTGGTCATAGTGATCTTTCCCCCGAGTCGTGGGCCGGGAGGTTTATTAGCTGGGGATTGCATTTGCACTCGCGTCTGGGGACCGAGTAGCGTCTGTAGCAGTCTGTAGATCGGCTTGCATTGAGATAGTGATAGTGATAGTGGTAGTGACAGTGGATCTGGGATCTTTGGGACATGGTCATAGTGACAGTGTGGATGTTTAGCCAGTGAGTGAGATAGTGATTGGATCATAGCCTGCAAGTGCCACCTTTGTGCTGGACAGTGTTGCGCAGTTATTTGACTAGAGCGGGTCGCTCCCCTCGAGTGCCACTCCGGAGTAGGCGAGACCGGGTTGTAGTACCGGCTTTGAGATTGAGCTAGATACCGGGTTGGAGTACCGGACATACCTACAGCAGTAGGTAGGCGCAGGTTTGACTGGACCCGTTGTGGCAGTCAGTTTGGATTGGGTGTTCCGAGTTGAGTATCAGTAGTGGCATATCGTCCTCTTGTTCTTCCCCTTGAGCATTGTAGATAGGGGCATAGTAGCAGTAGATGTTTACTTTCCAGCTTTTCATACTGCATTTCTTTTGTTACTTTTATCTCTAGTAGACTTAGTGGGCAGGCCGTCGGGCTTGTTGGCGGCACCCAC
The DNA here is from genome assembly GCA_029168755.2 of Tillandsia fasciculata. NCBI lineage: Eukaryota > Viridiplantae > Streptophyta > Magnoliopsida > Poales > Bromeliaceae > Tillandsia > Tillandsia fasciculata. The sequence continues at coordinate 4,100,642 of CM054937.1, read as the reverse complement.
TGAGAACTACTGTGGGAGGTAGTTCTCACACCCGTCGTGGTGTCTTTTCCCCAGGGACTTCAGCTCCAGTTCCTGCGGTGCCAGTTGCTGATCCTGCTCTTCCAGACCGAGGTAAGGGAGTCGCGAGATAGATCCCTTCCCCCCTTCAGCTTCAGTGTATTATAGCGGTACCCTTATATTTTTGGTTGTGTCATGTTTGAGAGATTATGTAGTGAGGTATCGAGTTGTACTTTTCTTCTTTCTTTGTGAGACTTTTGTATTTGTTGGTGAGGACTTATTGTATTATGAGAGTTGTACTTATTTTATTTCTAGCAGTTTACTTTGCTCTGATATCTGTTTAGTGTAGTATCTTCCTTTTTGCAGGTTAGACGCTACGCCTCTGCAGGGCTTCCTGTAGGGACGGCGGATCTGTTGGCGAGCCCGGGGTACAGTCTTGACCCCGGGGCGTGACAAAAGTGGAACCCACGTTGTCAAGGGCAGTCACGACACAAGAACTCTATTGGGGCATATCATCGAACACCTACTATGTGAGAATTAAAATAATAACTATAGTGTTCAAGGGATTACCGCTGATTCCGCGATTTTGAAATTCAAGAGAAGGCAATGTCCAGAATGCATCGATGTTTTGGACACCATGCTCACTGTCTGGAGCGACACCGGACATCGTGGAGCGCACCGGAGCACCTTGAAGTGTTGTTTTTGATGTCTTCAGGAGCGACAACGGCGAACCAGCGACACGAAAGTCTTCCGATCACAATAAAGATGAGCACAGGCATCCCCCGAGGTTCAGAAGCACCGTGCTTGCCTTCAAAGTCGATGCCATCGCACGGGGTGGCTGAGAAACTAACTCCGACCAAAGCAATCCTGCACTACCACAAACTCAAGGACAATAATTTGTCGAATTTTAGTTCCTATGGCTTGGGAGGTGTGGCACAGGCTTGAGGAGGCAGTCGCCGATGACCGGCGGCGGCGGCGGCGGGGCTTGGAAGCCCACAACCCGCATGGCCTCAACTCAGACTCAATTTGAGCCGGAGTCACAGTTGCGGCCTGGGGTATTGCACGTCGGCCGGGAAAGGCCATACCCAATTAGAGGGGACCAATGCAGCGGCGGCCGGCAGCGGAACACGTTGGCGACGGTGCAACTCAGCCCGTGGCCTTACCTAACCAGTTCTGAATCGAGAGTAATTATGGTGCATATAGTATAGATTTATATTCCAGCAAATTATTATTTACTATATGTTCTAGTTGCCTCTTTTGGACTTGGTGGATCGAGCTTCTCATTTGGGTGGCCGTACCCATTGAAAATTACTTTTGTAGTTTTCACCCCTATATTTTACAGGTCTTTCCATGAGCGGCGCTATAATATGGGATAAGGGCGTAGCTCAGTAGATAGTGTCCTATGATATTGAGGCTCAGATAGAATACCATCCGTTAGCGTGTAGCTAAGGGTATAGCTTGTAAAAAATAAAAATGTAATAATATTTTGGATTTGTATAAAGGGAAAAATGAAAGAAAAATATAAATGTAATATGTATGTGACAAATGATTGTAATAGCTAGTGGTTTATATTTTCTGTACTTTCTTTTCGCAATTCTTGCATGAATTCGTTTGCGGGTAGGAACATCTTGAATGGTATAAATTGTGACACCTTTGGAGGATAGAAAAAACTCTGTCCATCCTGCAGGTCTGGGCACGTGCCAACAGGCCCTTCCTAAATAAAAAATTAGGCGGCCCAGGGACATGACAATAACCTAAATATTAATTAATAAAATAATTAATAATGAGTATTATTAATTAATAATTTAATTAACTATAAATAATTTTATAAATTAATTAGTTAATTATTTAACAGTTAGATAATTAGTTACTAAAAAATTAGATTGTTCAAAATATTATATTAATTAAAGAGTTAATATAATAACTAAAATTATATTTACTTTAAGCTTGTTCTTAAGTGGGAACAAGTTTGTTTAAGAAAAATGGTGAAATAGTAATTTCAGACTTATACCAGCTTATTTCAAAAAGACGAGAACTGTTGTTTTCACTTATAACCAAACGCGTTTAAGAGAATAAGACTAGAATAAGGTATTATATATTCTAGGTCTTGTTCCTTAACCAAACGCTGCCAAAAGAGGACTACTAAACACTAGGGGACCACTATTATTCCAACCCAATAATTCTGTTCCAACTCTATAATTTTTGATCCAAGGGTTAATTATACTTCTGAAAGTAGAGTAGCTCTACACTATATATATATAATTTTTTTATTTAGACTAACAAAAATTATACTATTATTTTTTATTAATTTTTAAATATAAATTAATTTTTTATTTAAATTGTTTGAATTTTTTAAAACCAATAATTGTAAATTATTAGCTATTTTATAACCGTAAAGGCCTAGAAAAACCAAAACCTACCGCACCAAAACCAAAAAAATTCGGTTCAGTTGGTTGTCAGTTTAGAGCAATAGCTCAATCGGTTCAATTTAGAAAATTACAAAATTAAAAAATTCTAATATTCTACTAAAAATGGATTGAACCGGCAAAATACTCTCCCGTAGTTGCTGCTGTTGCTTCTACAAGAAAAAACAAAAACTAAAATTTAATTATGATTTATGATGACCAATTTGCATAAAAAAATCAATAGGTCTTGTGTTTTTGAGAAAATGGGTCACTTTTTTTTTTTTACGAATTCGATTTAAATTTAAATAAACTAAATAAATTGTTCTTATTTTTCTTTCTCTCTTGTTCGTCTTTTCTTCCTTCCTCGTCTCCATTCCCCTTCTCCACTGCTCCCTTTCTTTTCTCTCCCACTTCTTATTCTTTCACATTTTCCTCCTCCAACCACCCAATGTTGCGGTCGCGCTCCTCTCTCCTATGTTCCCATATCTCTGCTATTGTAATAATCATTTGATTGAAATTTGAAATTTAAATTTGAATTTTTAAAAATTCTTTATTCAAAAATTTGAATTATCGGGGAATGTTCTTGAAGATTTGGCTAATACTAGCTATCGAGATCCGAATCCGATGAAGTAAAATGGCCACCTGAACGGTCTCGGTGTGCTGAACGATGTTGTGCCGTCCATTTTCATATTCGACGAGCTGAAGATATCGTAAAACGTGCAAAAGAATTGGGTTCGCTAAAGAAGCGACTAATGCGAGTTATCGAGACCTAAACTCGATGAAAAAAAAAATCTCTACTTGATACGTCTCATCGAGTTGAACAATGTAGTGACATCTGTTTTTATGTTCGATGACCTGAAGCCTCAAAAAATATGAAAAATACTATTTTTATAGTGTAATTGTGCAAAAATGCTATTATTTTATGTGTTTAATGGCATGATATTTCTTGTGGAGCGACTTTCTAGCATAATGCGCCTACAGGAGAGGACCTATAAGAAAATATCAAGCAGAAGTGGACTTATTAGCATATTGTTCATGCTACTATAAGATAACCCTAGGGTTCCCTCTTGGAAACCCTAGTCGCACGCACCCCTTCACCTCCTCAGCCACCAAATCTTCCTCCTCTCTCCTCTGCTTCCTTCCCGAGCCCCGCAGCCGCCAGCCGTCGCCTGCCAATGCCGAAAAAGGAGAAGCAAGGCACCTTTCTCCTTGATCTCAGGTGTGGGAGGAAAAGAGAGCACTAGACCCCTTGCAACTACCCTGGGATCCTCATCTCTCTCTGGAGATAGACCTCGAGGAGCATGATCACCAGGCTCCACCCCACTGCGCCGGAGAAGAAGAACCTTCTTATTCTTCTTCTTTTTTCTCGGACAGAGGTGAACCAACCCCTTCCCCTCTTATTTTTCTTGGCCTAAGACATCACTCATTGTCTACCTGACCTCCTGAGGATCCTCCTGGTGTAGCCACGATGCCTGGAACCTTCTGGTTAACCGACGGGAGCAAGGAGCCGTTGGAACCCTAATTCTGGCTGGACTTCTTCATGCACCACCTCCAGGGTCTTAGTGGGTGAACCAAATTGCTAGACTGAGCGATCCGCCGCTCGCCGTCGCCACTGTATTCCGCCACCGGCCAATGGTCTGGTCAGTTTTCCCTTGTCGAGTGCAAGCCCCCAATACCTTTGCATGGGGGTTTGAACAACCAGAACTATGTGTCCCTCCATCTTTGTTCTCTTGCGGCCAAGCTTCATCCCTTTGGCCATTCGCCGCCTTGGACTGCCGGAGCTGGGTGCTGGTGGATACGTGGCACTCCTCTGGACCCTCTGGAATTGCTGCTTGCCCCTACTTCCACCCTATGGCCGAGCTTCTTCTACCTCGGCCAAACTGAGCCATAAGTGACCTTGGTTTTGGACCACCTTACTCCGGCGACTATTCCGGCGACCCCACAACCCTCTGAAGGTAACCCCTTGACTATGTGAACCATCCTAAGCATGATGTTCACTTCAGTTGTGATCAGCATTGGTTGTTTGGGTGTAAACCACAACTTGAGCCATGGATGATTAATGTAAGTCGATCCTAGCACCTTCTCAGACTCTGTGTAGCTCTCGGACAGCAAGCACGGGCTTTAATAAGTCGAGGCTTATCTGCTAGAACCTTCAGATAGATCCAAAAGCCTTCGGATTCAGGTAATGAGCCAAAACTTTATTATTTTGAAGTTATTATGCAATTTCTCGCTTATCTAGGAGTCTAAATGTAATTATGACCACATGGGCTATCTTGGGCAGCGTGCACGTGATCTCTAAACTTTTCGTTCAAGGTCTGATGCCTTTCGTTGAGCGAAAATCAGAATACGAGCCGTAAATCAGCGAAATCGCCAGTTTATCATCGTTTCTGCGCAAATCGCTCAATCCAAGGAATTTAGATGACCAGTTATAGATGCCAGGTGTCCCTGACTGTTCCCGATGCTGTCCTGGCAGGCCCAGTGACTTTTGTTTGTGCCGGTGATTTTCGGAGCCGAAATCGGCACTTCGAGAGGTGACTTCGGTGTTTATTGCACCATATGGACTTAGGGTTACACCCAGTGGATTGCGGTTGCCCGGACGTCTTAAATGAAGCGTTTCGGGGCTGCGTGTGATGTTTCGTTCGATTCGGTAGCCTATAGGCCCTAATCGAACCATATCGATAAATCGGCGTATTACCGGAAATCCCGACGAATCCCGAATTTTAACTTTAAGTCAGCGGTTTAACCAATTGGTACACTGCGAGTCAGTGATTTGTGTATGAGTGAGTCAGTTATTGACAGATGGTTATGTTTTAGGCCTGAGCACTCAAGTGCCTCCGCGTGAGCTGAGCAATGGATTCCAGGACCGTCTGAACTAATATGGGTACTCCGATCTGGGCATTGGCATAGTGTGACCTAATTGGATATCATAGTTGATCGGACTCTTTGGTTATCTTACTAGACCTTATTTAGTTTTCACTTTCCACTCTGTGATTTATCTTTGCTTTGTATTCATATGTCATGATATTTAGTGTAGTTAACACTCTTGGTATTATTGTGATAGATATCTCCTACTGGTACTATTGTTATTAGATTTAGTTTACTATGCATGATAGAGTAGGAAGATATGATGGTCATTATGGTATTTGTTGACACCATGAGTTATTATGGATCCCTTTTGGGAGTTCTCAGCTACTCGTCGCATTCCGGTCTTTCTACCGCGAGCTTGAGCATCCACATTGAGATCGCCATGCACAAGCTATACATTTTCACGTACACCAGTGGGCTAATCCCCCACAGTGGTGTTCTTTATCGGTAGAGTAGTCTGTTCGACCCGTGAGCCCTTTTCTTTGGCTGCACCTATGGGACCAGGTGATATTGAACCCTTTGATAGTTAGCAAGTGTGAGGTACATGTCAGATATGGTTCGACACTAGTCTGAGGTCCTCGTGACCAACTGTGGCACATGATTGGGTATATTTGCTTATTCGTATATTGACGCATGTTATAGTTATTGCTTTCATATATATTAGTTATTAAGTACTGCTTTCATACTAGCCTATAGTTGTTACTTTCATACCCGCACTTATTATTGCTCAATACTTACTTTACAGCCTTTTGATTATTGTATATCAGTTGGTAGGACTTGTTCGTCTCCAGCTCGTACATTGTACCCATTGGGATATATTCAGTTGTTTCTCACACCCTTTGGTGACCCCTTTTTTCAGGTTCGTCGGGTGGTGAGCAGTCGGGACGTTGACGAGAGGTTTTCGCGCTAGAGTTGTCCCGATACACTATCACTTTGAGATTTGATTTACTGCTATGATGTTTATTATACTCTGAGATTTAGTTTCCGCATCTGATTCTGTTTGGTTGTTAAGTTCCACTTTATGTAACTCTGATTGCATTGATGTATCATTGTACTTGCCTAGCTATGCATGTATAGGAGAGATTCCGTCCGTTTAGATCGGGAATTTCTTATACACGTAGCGGATCTGCTCATGTCCTGGGGTTATGTTTTCTAACTCTGATATATATATATATATATATATATATATATATATATATATATATATATATAACTGTTTTTGAAAACCTGGGACGTGAAAGTTGCTGTGTCATACTCCGGGGTCGAAATTGCGCCCCAGTCTCGCAAACAGATCCGCCACCCATACGGAAATCCCGTATAGTCGAATCGTCTAACCTGCAAAATATAGTAACTAGCAACCATATAGATATTAGAGCTGAAAATAAAAGCAGCTAAATAAAATACCTAATCAACTGTACAACTAAAAAAGGTACATAATCCATCTCCCAAAAAAAAATATATATAATCTGATCCACTGTACAATCAAAAGTCCTCAGTTACAACATCTATGAACCCAAAAAGGGAGGTAAACTAAAACAATAATAATATATCAGTGTACAATATAAATCCACAATTCGGATTGGTACATCTATCTCACCAAAATAAATCACACTGGTAGGGATCTATCTTGCGACTCCCTGTCCTCGATCCGTCGTGCCAGCTAGAGCAGGAACGGAAGGGAAAGCCTTTGTAAAACTGTCACCAACAGAGGGTGTGAGAACTACGTCAATTAGTAGTTCTTAGTGGGTACCGTCTCCAAGCCCAATGGTCTGACTACTAAGTCTACTAGAGACATAAGATAACATAAATACTATAATAAAGAAAGGATATGCTGGAAAGAAATCTACAGCTATCATGCCTCTATTTACGATGCTCAATAGGTGAAACAGATGATAATATGCAACCACTCGAACTTGAGGTGCCCAATCGACCTAATCGTAATGACTGCCACATAGGGTCCAATCAAACCTGCGCCCACCTACTACCACACATCCACACCAGGACGGAAATTACGTAGAGCGTCCTACAAGGACTGCATCGACAAGTCGCAAAAGCAAATTAATAGGCCCAGCTCCGGAGCAGCACCTGAGGGGGGAGACCCCACCGAGGAATATCCGTACATCTCTGTCAATCTCAATATGGCTCATGCAGGCTATAGTCCGAATCTACGATCAATCAGATCGACAAAACTCAGCTCACAACACTAACCCACTGGCCGGAGGTACTCAACAGCCGACAACAACGAAGGATCCAAAAATTTTGGGAAACTGGCGCCTACAACCCAAATCAAACAAGAACAGGTTCCAGGCACAGCCTTCCGTAGCTCTCGACCCAAATATGAAAACAACCCTTAGAACCCAGATCACTCGAATCTTCTTCGGGTGAGGAGGTTTATATGAAAAGATGATATTTATTCCTGAAACCATTTTCACTCGAACCCTCACAAGGTGAGGACAAAAAGTAGCTCCTTTTAAAAAAACTATTTTGATTTGAGGAAACCCATTTTAATACTTTTTAGTTCTTAAGAAAATTAGTTAAAAACAAGTCCTATTTCTAAACCCTGAATGGCTAGTGCCTTCACCTTAATCAAACAAGAATATATTCTGGCGACCCTTTGAAATTCGAAAGAAAAAATATTGATTTATCGAAATCATGTGTGTCAAAAAATATCCTGGTTTCAAGGTTCTGCTGTCACAAACTCAACGCCACCACAAACTCAGTGGCAACAAAACTTGTCGGATAATACTCGACGACCCGGGACCACCGTCTACCCGAACAGCTCCCGACACTAGCACATAACTAGCCTCAACTACCAGACTCCACTCAGCCCCCAGGCACGAGCGCACATGCTTCCTACACTATCCCGACCACTCGACCCACTATCCGGGCGAGGAAAAACTCTAAGTCAAGGGAAACAATAATGCAATGTGTAGGAATGTCCGAAATAAAATAAACTAGCCAAAGTGAGAGTTTTCTTATAATCTGGTCAAATAATATGCATCATGTGACGGGGTGCTAGTCAAGGTTCCACAATTTTACATTCATCATAAGCAATTGCTAAATCACTAACTTTATCTTTCATTCAACATAACCATAAGGTGAAGTATAGCTCTATCATGCATATCCACTACAAGATAGAATTAGAAAACTGTCAGTTGATTTTGAAGAAAATCTAACCCATCTGGAACGCGTCGATCAGGAGTCCGATCGTGCTGAAACTGGACATGCACGTTCCTTAGGCTCCCACGGTTCCAACAAGCCAAAAAACTCCTGCCCGATAATCGGCGACAATCAAATCTCTAAGTGTTGCCCAAATCTATCCCATACAAAAACAACATGTACATCACTGCAGTGTAGAAGCTAATCCATACACAATTTTCATCCGGAACCAAAAGGAAAGATGCTCACCTTGATCGTAAGAAAGTACACCAACTTTTATATTCTCCAAATAACTCCCAACGAAAACTGAAACACAAAGTCGAACATCGCGATGAGTTCAATCACAGAATTTAGCACCACCGTTCTGTCATAGGGCTCCAAAAATAGGGAAAGTTTATATCCGAAATACCTTCAAAAATCCCGAAGAAGGGTACACCTGCGTTCTTCTCGAAGTCTAGATAGAGTTCACGACCTTAAACTTCAAAATCCATCAACAAAAAGCTAAGAAAATGCATAAGTACTCCATGCTGTCTAGAAATTGCTATAGTACAGAAGGGGTCCAAAGGTGCTGCTAAAAACCCCATAAAAAGCTAAAATAGAGGGGAGTAGTAAATATCAAAGTTGTAGGCCCACCTGTGGAGAAGGGCTCCTGAAATTTTCAGCTTAAAATTCCAAAGGGTAAGCTCAGGGGAGCCCGCAGATGAAACGTCGACGGAAAAGACCGCAGTCGAAGGAAAGTCGAAGCTCGCGAAGTCAGGGAAGAAGATGATGAAACAGTCTTCAAATTCCTCCAAAAATCTCTAGAAGTGGAGGGGACTTGACTAGGTTCTCCTCTGCAAAAGGAGGCTCCAAGAAGATCTCCAAAAAAAACCAAAAATGGAGGAGGGAATAGCCAATTTATAGAAAATCTGGAAAAAAATCCAACTTTCAGATTAAGGGCCCATTTCCAGCGCCCGAAATCCACAGTGGCGCGCCCGAACACGCGGCGAGCATCTATGCAGCGCCCAAATCCACCATCGCGCGCCACACGTCCCCCGCCCCGATTGGTGGTTGGCGCCGGCCAATAGGAGCCCACCACGTGGAAAGGCGGGGTGCACGCCGCGCTGACTTCGCCGGGTCTACCGCACCCGCGCGCCCAACCACTCCCGTCGCGACGCTTTGTTCCGCCCGCGCCAACTGCGGCGCGACGCGTGGAATGTTGACACGGTCTGCGACTAAAGTGGACCAACTTCCGAGGCCCGGATCCGGCTTCTAGGCGCCCGAATCATGCCCAAAAACACAAATTTATGTGTTTTTGGTCCGTTTTTTGCGCTGAGTTCGTTTCTCGTGTTCGTTTGACGCGCAAATGCACTTGACACACAAAAATAGGTGTCTATAAGCCGATGACCACGTAGCCAAGCACCACAAGGGTCCGGAACTCCACATGCTGCTCCCAAAAAAATCTACATCAATATATGTGAGCCTTACCGACCATTTCTAGTGCATGTGGTAAAAGGTTTAATAATTAATACCCGAGGTCCCAGAATATAGTTATTTTATATTTTCAGTAATTTTTTTTTAAAAAAAATGAACAAAATAGATATAAAATTCTACCTTTCTCTCTTAAAAAAAAATAAAAATAAAAATAAAAATAAAAATATGTAAAATTTATCTGAATTATAAATTATTTAAAATTAAAATAATTCGTTGTTTATATAAATTTGGTAGCTCAGAAATGAATGTTCTATCACTTTCTTATTGAGCACTAAGTTGAGTTGGGCACTCAAATTTATATACATCAAAAGCAATATCTCCTTCAAGAAACAAGTGAGGGAGAGTGTGAACTGAGTAAACCAGGTGGAAATGCAAACGCCGTGATCTCCCAAAAGTCAACCCCGTTAACGCACGTAGTCTCCGAAAAGTCAGCGCATAAGGGTCTAAAGTGCGCGTGGCATTTTCTCACTCTTTTCTCTTTTCTGATATATATATTTGATTGAGTTGACCATAGGAACGGTTCGGTCTTTGGTCTTTTCCGTAATAGCAAAAAAAAAAAAAAACACAAAAGTTAAAATATTTCGAATCACTTTTCTGGAAGTTTCCAACTACGTTCCGATTCCGAGGGTAAATTAGTTCTTGATTAAGTAATTAATTACTCAAGTTTTGCTATGATTTTTCCTAAATTTTGATTTGTTACCTAATTTAGAGGTTAAAATATTTAAGTTATTGAAATTTAATTCCTCCGTGTGCTAGCTTCTAAGAATTCTAACATTAAATTTATTTATTTTTTTTCAGAAAGAAAAATAACAATTAAGTTACAGTTTTGTTTATCTTCTACAATAAATTTGATCTACATTTTAACTCAAACTATATATACTGAGAATTTTATGAGCAAACAAGTCATAATCATAATAATTAATTGTTCTGAGCAATGCTACAAATACACCTTTACATAAGATGTAAATTTTATGCTTACTAATGCAATGTAAAATTTGTACCATATATTCCAAAAGCTCGGCATGTGTTGGATAAAATCCAATACGTCCAATACATGCATACTGGATTTGATACTATAGCTACTTGTCAAATCTAAAATTTATTTAAAATTTATCGTCAGATGCGCGCTGACTAGTCCATCTTTCTTGTCCTTCCGATTAAGATCGATCTCGTGTCGATCTCGACCACATGCAAATCGAAGTGAAACACATATCCAATCGAGTACTATTCACTATTCAAAACTCTAGGCTTCGACGCTTTAGGATAATGTCTAAAAATCAGAAATTATAGTTCTACGATCAGCCTCTTAAATATTCATCGTTGTTTCGGACTGAGATCAAGCATTATCTAGCTAGCTGTTTCCATGAAATTGCCTATAAGATGAAAATAAAGCTCCACGCGGCGGAGGTGTGCAGTGTTGAGATATGTTCATCAGTGAGATGGTTTCAACGATTATCGGAGTGGTCGTGAAAGATCGAAAGCGGGCAATTTTGTGGTCTATTAGAGAACTAATCACAGCTCTAATTGTAAACATAAATTACAGTACTTATGCCTAAATTAGGTCACTATATATTATTTTTTTAGCGCTAATAAGCATAATTGCAGAAACTGTTTCGAGATAATTACACATTAATATTTCTAAAACGATCGATTTTCTTATATTGCATGTGTACGTATACTCATTATTCCATCCAGTCGTGTACTAAGCAGGACAGGTTCATATATATGTAAGCGATGGTCCTTATAATGCTTGTCATTTGAACATGTACTTAATTAGCGTGTGCACCTTTTTTTTGTATCTCGTGGACCCTTTTCACACACACACACACACACACACACACACACACACACGCACGCACAAAAAGATATGTAAAAATTTTAGAAAAAAAAAGCTATAGCCAATAATGCTCGTGCTAAGTTGCTTAATTATTAGCTTGTTCTTTAAGTACTAATGATAATATAAAATTTTCATCTTTGGACTACACTTTTAGACTATGTGGTACGTATGCACATGCACTATTATGTATGGCCCTTTCGGCTTTACCTGAATCACATTAATGGGGTCCCCAACAAAAGTAATTAATTAATGGGTCACAGCTCAGCTAAATTAACATAATTATCTGGGTGCAACTCCACCCTACGAAAATTAGGCATGTTTTGCCCTGATGACATCAGTTGTTGGATAAAGTTTTATTTAAATAGTATTTTTAAACAAAATTACATATTTAAACTCTACATATGCTTTTAAAAAACATCAGTAGTAACAAGGATCTCAAACTAAAGTAGAATTCGTGTTGTGTGTCATGAATGAGAAAATGCGGTATGAAAATTGTTTATATTATAATGTGTCGGTTAGATTTGGCATTATTTTTATAGTCTTATTGAAAACCGAATTAATCAAGCTATATTTCTATCTGTTTTTGTTTCAGCTCTATTTTAGTCGATGATAGTAGACGACTCTCAATTTCGGCAAATATACTTTTAAAATTTTTTTTGGATTTTATAGAAGTACTATTTGAATAGATGTATTTAAATGGAATTTAATTCATATAATAATGCAGTCTACAAAAGGCTAAAAAAATCACTACACATAACAATAGTAGCTGGCCTCCAATAAAGATCTTATGATTTAGCTGGCTTTGGAAACTTAGTTTAAGTGGGTACTCATTTGTTTATCTAGAAAATCTTCCTTCTTTTGGCTTTTAAAGTTAAAACATTAAAAAAAAAAAAAAAAAAAAAAAAAAAAAAAAAAAAAAAAAAAAAAAGGTTAATAAGTGTCATATGCTGTTTGCCACTGTAAGGGGCAATTCGAAACTCCAGTAAAGCTAATTAATGTTAACAGCTCACATATAAATAATCCCACGTACACTTTTAGATGGAATGAGTTGTATTAGATATGTTATATTCTTAGACTCATATGGAGCCCAAAACACTCTAACAAAAATATAGCTGTATAATTTCTTGAAAAAATAAGTAAATATATAAGAGCGCGAGAGAACAAAAAAAAAAACTTACTTTTTAATCTCTAAAAGCCAAATTACATACCTAGCATTGCTTATGTACCTGTTTAAAACCTTTTTTGGATAGATCCTTTTTAAACACACTTTTTTTTAGTTGAATATCCTTCTATCCAAATCTTAATTAATTAGTTTTAGTCATATCTAGCAGTAGATAGTGATTGTCACTTCTAAAAAGCCTGATAATTAAGCCAACTAAAGCTGATCACATACTAAGATCAATTAGCCCAATCTCCGAAAGATTATTGTACTATATATATATATATATATAATTATTTTTTTATGGTTTTGTTTAGGAGGAAGACCTTTAGAAGACCAACCGAAGGGATTGTGCAAAGAACGTGATTAGCAAGGATTACTGAGACTATTTTTATTACGACATGTGAGGTTAGGAAAGATGCTTGTATTCAAATAGAATAAAGGTGAAGATACTATATCTCATAATAAATATTATACTTTTGGTTGGTATATCTTGAAGTATATGTAAACGTTGACCTAGTTCTTTTAGGCCAACTCTAGGGATAATTCTAAATAGATATTTTGCATACCTGTTTGGTGGCGAACCAAAGTTTGACGGCTGACTGCATATGATCGTAGATCGGCTCTGAATTGACCCTCTGAAGTGCGCCTCGGATCAAGCGATCAGGATGAGGAAGGATCAGCTCAATCGGGTTCCTCTCAATCAAACACGAATTAAACTCGAAAGTAGATTCGACTTAGAAGAGCCGAACCATTCTTATATTACTTGAAGTGGAATGGTTACAAGGATCAGATTGATTGCAAGGTTAAGATTACTCCTAGAAAATGCACGAAATTACATTAGGAAAGTTGTAGAGAAAATGATAAATCTAGAATAGGAAAGTAGTAGATGCAGGAATTGAAATAAAGGTAAAAACAATGGTCGCTAGCTTACGAGGTTGTAGAACCCTTTCTCAGAGAAAGATCCACATATTTATACTAGTGTGGATCCTTCTTAAGGATGTTTGCGGTTTCGGGTAATGGCGTATCCCTCAGCTAAGTATCTTCCTAAAATCACTCGCCATTTTCGGCAATGCCGGGATTTTTGGCCGCGACTAGTGGAGTGTGTTTAGGCTAGAATCGCGTTGGCTACAAACTCCATGCCCCATGATTCCGTCCGCTTGATCTAAGGCGTTACTCACTCAATTTGCTTGGTCTCAGTCCTTATTTCTAATCGATTCATAAATCGATTAATTGATACCGCATTTAGTTTTAGCTGTTTCCCGCCTATTCCTCATTAGGTTTCGGGCATTTTTTTTCTTGGCTCATGACATGTCAACTTTCAATTTGCCCGAGCCGGTTGACCTAGTTGACTGACTTCTTCACCATATGTCACCATGCGTTATTTTCTGATTCGATTTAGACGATTGACCATGTTGATTCTCCTTCTTGCCACGTGGTGATTTTTTCGACTTCAATAATGCCCCCTCGACAATCGTCTAATGTGATATTTAGACGATTGGCGACACTTAGTTAATAATCGGCACGTATGATGTGATCATCTCGATCCTATAATCACCAATTACTCATTTTTGTCCTACTCAAGTCTTTTTATTTTAAATGTTACTACGATAAAACCCTCTTTTTTCTTGGGACGATTCTTGATTAACGATCGACACGTTCGATCATCTCGATCCTACAGTCGCCAATCATGCCTTAATCTTTTCGCTATAAATGGCGCAATCTCGAAACTCATGTTTAATGGCAAGCCCTTCATCTTCTTGAAAAACGTTCCACTTTTATCTTTTCTAAAATGTTTCGTCGCCTGTCTTCGAAAATTGTTTCATTTTTTTAGTTTTGTCTCCTTCAAACTTTTTCATCTCCTTCGCCTTCACCTTAAGAGTATGAGTTTTCTTCTCTTTCAAATTCTCCTCTAATTATAAAATAATATATTTAGTTTAATTTTCTGCAATATAATTTTTGTATTACTGTTTTAAACACATATAGAATTTATACAGTTTATAAATTTTTAGTCACATAATTTTTTTTTAAAAAATAATCAAAACTTTTATTCTTTTTTCGCAGCATTTAGAAATAATATGAAATATTGGTCATTTGATGTTAAATAAAAATTTGTGGGATCAACTATATTTATGAATAGTCACAGTATTCTAGTCATAATATATGATCATTTATGGTATTTTTATAAAATGACATTGAATTAATATTAACCAGAAAATTCATACATAGTTCTAATTTAATTTCAATAGTCGTTTAATGTCATATAAAATTATTTGTATTTTTTATTATGTTCGAAAATAGTCACATCATCCTACACTACAATAAAATTAGGCTATAGCGACACTTTTAAGTTTCTAAAATCTAAAAAAAGTGTCGCTGACAAAAATACCAACACTTATTATAAGTGTTGCTATATGTGCCGTCGCTAGGGTGTATAGCGACACATTTTTGTAATGTGTCCCAAAAATGTGTCCCTATAATCTAATTTTTGTTCAGTGCAAAAATGGAAATAAAAAAATATTGGACTTTCACTAATAGACTAAAAATAGTCAAGAGGTAATTGTAAAAAAGTCTAAGTTTGTCGAGAGTTTCAAAACAATTAGAAAAGTGTTGGAATCCCAAGAAGTAAAATTAAAAAAATTTCAACAAAATAAATTTGAGCTGAGAGGGGTTCAAAGTCCGCACCTTGAGGGCAGGGTTCGGACCCTCTCTACAAACCTTGAAGGGTGACCTTCGAGGTCTGGATCCTAGTAGGAGGGTCCGGACCGTCAGCGGGTAAGCTCTGAGGGACACTTTTGGGGTTCAGACCTTGTGGGAAGGTCTGGAGCTCGTGCAATGGAAATGCTTAATAAGGACATTTCTGTAATTTTCTTAGGAAGGGGCCTTTAAGGGGGACCCTTCCTCTCCTTTTTCTTTGTACGCACACACCCACACACACACATGCATGCTCACATAAAGAGAAAGATAGAGGGATCCTGTGAGGACCCGGATCCCCACGATGGATTACTGGCTGATCAGCTGCTTATGGAGGCCCATGTTGGGTGATAGAGGTGTTTGCGCGTGTATTGGACCCAAGGATTGGACCCGGCACGAAAAAAAGGATCAAGTTCACTTTTTTGGAAATTTTTGATAATTTTAGAAGTGGAATTGGGCAAAACGGACATCAGATTTGGATTCAGCGTGCGAAAACGATGAAAATTGACTATTTACTTGTATTTTTCGGAGGCCGGATGCCCGCGCACGGATTTCGAGGCATGGAGCACTGTTCCGGCGGCAATGCCGGCGGCGGCGGGCAGCGGCGGAGCGCGACGGCCCGGCCGCGGGCAGGCGGCGGAGCAGGCACGGGCAGGCGCGCGGGCGCGGGCAGGCGCGCGCGGTGCAGCGGGGGTGTGTGCCACGTGGCATCTTCCTATTGGTGCGGTTTGGACACGTGGCAGGGCTGGATTGGCTGGTGCATGGGCGCGGTCCACGGAGCGAGCAGGCAGTTGCCTTGGGAGGCGTGCGCGGCATCGGCGCCGGCAGCGCGACAAGCACACGTGGGCACGCCGACCGAGGTGTTTACGCGCGCGAAGGCGGGCGCGGGAGGCGTGGCCACGTGTCGCGAGCCGGTTGGCAGGCGCCGCTGTTGCCTGTTCGGGGACACGTGGCGCGTTGTGGTGGTTCCGGGCGCTGGATGAATGGCTCAGATCGGGCGGTTTCGGGTGGACTGTAGCAGCCCGAAAGCTTTCGGGCGCTCGGAAGTGGGGACATGGATGGTATTTCTAGATTTATTCTGTTTTGGCTATAAATAGCCCCCTTTGGCTGCCATTTCGAGCCTTTTCCCGAGCTCCCCTGCGACTGAGCCTTGAAGCAATATTGTTCTTCACCTTGTGCTCCATCTTGTGAGGGATTTGCAGATTTTTTGGAGGCCGCAGCATCGGCTTTTTCTGCGACGCGGCGCACTTCGACGCTTCTTTGATTTTGGCTTCTACCGTCGCATTTCAGTCCGCGAGGCACCTTGGATCACTCCGATGGAATTTTGAGACGATTTTTGCAGCAGCGCGTTCACGAGAGGTATGCCTTCGATTTCTGTATTGATCACTTTGCCTCTTTTTGGGTTTTTGGCATGGTTCCCGAGGCATACATTGACCCCTTATACTTCTGTGAGGTTTGGGACAGCGGTGGAGTATTCTTGGGATTTATTGGTCTACGAGCATCGGAATGAGACGTTTAAGGACTCGATTGATATCTACGCTTCGAGAGGAACGCACCAGTATTTTTATCGGATTTTTTTGAGGACTTTACGAAGGTGATAATTAAGCTTCTTTCAGACTTGGTTCCTGCAGATTTTGTATTGTGGGTAGTTTGACTTGCCGCAGTGTTCTAATTGTATCTTGGTCTACAGGTGTCGAAACGAAGTGTTTAAATACTCAATTTGTATCTACTCGTCACGAGGATCACAACGGTGATTTTTTCAGATTTTTTTGAGGACAGAATGTAGGTGAAAAAGGCCTTCTTTGTGCTGTCTTGGAAAAAATAGCAGGTGGTTGTCGTGATGTGGTCTAATTATGGGCTGTGATGTTGGTTTGAACAGAGGCTTGTGCGACCGTATACCGAGGGTGCAGTTTCGCCAGATTTTGGATTGTGAGCGACTACACACTTCACTGACTTCGGCTTTGCCTGCGGAAAGCGTTACAGGTGGGTTGCTTCGTCTCCAGAACCGGTGGACGGTTCTCTAATTCTATATAATAGAATGCATGCATGTTAGTGTACCAATATTTGATTGAGATGCAAGCTTGGTAATGATATTGGTTTGAGGAATTGTATGATATGATATTCAGATATGCCTAATAGAAACTTGCAAGATAAGATATTCATGTCTGGTAATTGAGAGCATGCATAATTCATTGTACTATAGCTTTGAGATGTGAGCATAAGAATGATATAGTTCATGTGGATTGAGGCTTACATGATTTATGGTACACATTAGATACCTTCGAGATATTAAATGTTCAATGATTGTATTTACCTATGCTAGTTGAGAGCATGTTTAGGGAAATGAGGCTTATTTTGATTGGTTTTGGTGATTATATCCATTAATGTTCCCTGCTTATGATTCAGTTTATTTAAATGCTATTATTGGAACTTGACCTAGCACCCCCGTCATATGCTACATGTTTAACCAGACCAGTAGAGAACCTTCACTTGGGCTAGATTCTTTTATGCTTTAGACATCCCACACTTTGCATTTTTCCTGGACATAGTATTGCCTCGCCCGGGTAGTGGGCCGAGGGGTCAGGTTTCTGTGGGACATTGTTGCACTTGTGCCTGGGGGCTGAGTGGAGTCTGGTAGCTGAGTTTAGATTGTGCTAGTGTCGTGGGGAGCCGTTTGGGTAGACGGTGGTCCCGGACCGTCGAGTATCTTCCGGTCAGTGTTGTTGGGAACCGTTGGGGTTGACGGTGGTCCCGGGTCGTTGAGTGTTGTCCGACCAGTTTTATTAGCCCTGAGTTGTGGGTCGATCCCGGCTGTGGAGTATCTCCAGCCAGTGTGTTTTGTGCCACGAGTTGGTGGAGTTTGCTAGTGTCTCGAGATTCGAGAGAGCTGATAAGCTGAGTCGTCGAGAGTACTCCGACCGTTGTGCTAGATGTTTGAGTATCTTGGGTCCTTCCGTTCTGTGAGTGAGCGTGGATTTTGACTATAGCCTGCAGGAGCCACTTTGAGCTCGACAGAGTGCGCGGATACCTTTTTCCTCGGTGGGGTCGCGCCCCTCGAGTGCCCCGTCCGGAGTGGGCCTGTTACTTTTGTATCGCGACTTGTCGATGCTGTCCCTCTGGCTGGGCCAGTTTTGGCAGTCACGGACGCCCTACGTAAGTCCGGTCCTCCTTGGATGTAATGGCAATAGGTAGGCGCAGGCTTGACTGGACCCTATGAGGCAGTCAGTTCGATTGGGTCGATTGAGCACCTTGGGTGCGAGTAGTTACATATATTTTCATCTGTACCACCCATTGAGCATTTAGATAGAGGCATGGTAGCTGTAGAGTACCTCCAGCTTTTCTTGTTCAGTTTTTACTGCATTGTTATCTTATACCTCTAGTAGACTTAGTGGGCAGACCGTCGGGCTTGGTGGCGGTACCCACTGAGAACTACGTGTTGATGTAGTTCTCACACCCGTTGGGGGTTCTCCCCCTCCTTTTTCTTTCCTCTCCTTTGTTTTGCAGAGTCATTTGTGGGAGATGCTGATTCTGCTGTTGCTGTTCGAGACGAGGGAGTCGCGAGCTAGATCCCTACCTGTCTTTGGAGAGTAGCTGTACCCCCACATTGGAGACTTGTAGTACAGTCCGTAGATTAGTTTTATTTATGCTCATGAGAGATTATTGTAGTGAGGTTATGACTTGTACTGAGAGCCTGTACACTGATGTATTATTTCAGGTTGCCCTCCCTGTTGAGTTCTGGGTTTTGTATCTGAGGATTTGCATTTGATCATATTTGGGAGGTGGACATTGTTTCTTTATTTTCAGTTGTACAGTGTTGGATTTGAGTTCTTTTCAGCTTATTATTTTACAGCTCTGATATCTGTTTAGCTATAGTAGTTTTTCTTTGCAGGTTGGACGCTTCGCCTATGCGGGGTTCTGTATAGGCGGCGGATCTGTTGGCGAGCCCGGGTAGCAGTTTCGACCCCGGGGCGTGACAGATCCTCTCTCCTTTTCCATCTTCCCCTCCCTCTCCCTCTCGTTCTTCCCTCTCTCTCCCCGAAACTCGATACTCTAGCGGAGTTCGACCTCGGGAGTCACGTGGGAGTGTTAGATCAAGCTTTTAGCGTGCATGGGAGCTCGTGGAGCACGCGATCGAGGTCAGGATTTTCGGCAAATGGTAAGAATTCTTATTAAATTCTTTAAAATTAATATCCTCATGTTCAGACTTCTACACCTATTTGCCCGAAGCTTCTCCGAAAATATCGGAATAGTTTTGGATAAAAGAGAACTAGGCATGTTTGGGATTTGTAGGATTCTTGAGACTTTAGATTCAAATTAATTGGTTTATTCTCTAATTGAAGGTTCGAGAGGAGTCCCAAGCAACTTTGATTTGAGAAGCAACGGGCGTTGGCGACCAATTTCGCGTAACAACGAAAATCGGCGAAAAAATCGATCATTTCAACCGTGTGATCTCCGCGGGTGAGCCATAGGTCGCGGGAGTCCAAATGTAAGTGTCTACAAATATTCGGGAGCGCAACAGGTGGGTTAGTGCTCGACCGAAACAATTTGGTCGTCTCTCATGTCTTGAGAAGAAGTCAATAAATTTAACATTATTTTATCGATACATATAATGATAGGTTAATTTGGTACATTAAGTAGGCATTGAATATGTGCTATTTAGGATAAATTAACTACCGGTCGATATAGAATATATGTAGAAAATATATAAGGTGTGTGTGTGTGTGTGTGTATATATATATATATATATATATATGGTTGAGATAAATATATTTGAACTAGTAAAATAGGAAGATGGAATGACATAATAGTTGATTAGCCACTTGGATAAACTAAGTATTGAACCTAGCATTATTAAATATAGATTGAAAAATAAGTGAACCTAGGGGTCTTGTGAGCCTAGGTGACAGGGACCTTGTAAGTGGTAGGAAACCAGGTGAATTGAAAAGTTATGAACCTAGGGTTCGAGGTTGGGTTTGCGTTATTATTTTATATTAATGCAGTGACTTACGTGATAGATATTATTAAAATAAAAATTTTAGATATTTTCTTTAATAATTAATATTATATAAAAAAGTTTAAACATATGTCACTTTCAAATTTATAATTGATTGATATATTATAGTAATTGCGCTTTATGGTGAATAATTATTATTATAGAGCTAAAAATATAATTTATTGAACAAACGAAAACTAAAAATGTAATATATATATATATATATATATATATATATATATATATATATATATATATATATATATATATATATATATAAAGTAACATCTCATTTGTTGTACTAACTAAACTATTTTATCAAATTAATTAGTAAAAAACTAATGTTCTCTCACCTATAATAGACAAAAAAAAATTTTAATATAAGTAGAAATATTTTTAAATTTGAAAAAATTGTTATATTTATAAAGGTAGCTAGGATATATTTTGAACTTTAAAATAGAGAGGTATTGATGAAAATTATTGTTTAGCAAAGGTGCATTCAGGAATTTGTCTTTTTATAAATAATTAGAAATAAGTTATTCATGAAATGTTGAATAAAAAGCAACCTAGAAATCTGCTCATGGAAGGCCTGGCCTGGCCCACAATGGAACCCAACATTATAAGTAAATTAGGAGATACATGAACTGATGATGTTTGAGCTTTTTTTTTTTCTGCTTAAAAAGACGGTGTTTGGTTAGCCGAAAAAGCGTGAATGAAAATTTTTTTGAGAATTTTTTTAAAAAATTTTTGTAATAATAACTCGTTGAATTCAAATTATCGATCCAAAATGTCTAAGACTCAATTGAGATTCGTCACACACTTTTGGCTGGTGATTAGTCTTGTTTTTCAGACTACGGAGACTTGTCATTTAGAATCTTGGGTCAATCGATTAGTCTTGTCTTTTAGATTATGAAGACTTGTCATTTAGAATCCTGACTCAATCGATTAGTCTTGTCTTTCAGATTATGAAGACTTGTCATTTAGAATCCTGACTCAATGGATTAGTCTTGTCTTTCAGACTATGAAGACTTGTCATCTAGAATCCTGACTCAATCGAGACTCGTTACATACCTTCAGTTGGTGATTGGCTCTGAACCAGACGTAACGATCTGGTTCATTAGCATCCTGACTCAATCAATTAGTCTTGTCTTTCAGATTATGGAGACCTGTCATTTAGAATCCTGACTCAATCAATTAGTCTTGTCTTTCAGACTATGAAAATTAAGAATAGCTGCAAACGCTCCGTCAACGTCGGATTCAGGAGGTGATCGCGGAGAGATAATTAACTGCGTAAGATCATAGAAGCTGGGGTGCAGTGAAGGATAAAGAAAGAAGATCTTTGTAATACTACCTTTTCAGTGTTTGTACATTGATTAATTAGGATGTGAGGAAACATAGTGTTGGTGATTGGTTGGTTTTGTAGTGTTGAAGTGTTTGTACATGCCACATTTCATCACTTGGATGGCGCCTCCTCGTCGCCGCGGTCGTCCCTTGCCGCCTCGGCTCCCCTGCCCCTGCTTGGCTCATGCCAGACCTTGCTTTTGCTGTCGCCTGCCCGCCGACGCTGCCTCCGGGCCGACTGACGCTGCAAGGAGCAGCGGGCTTCGACCTAGGGCTTCCTACAAGGAGGCGATCCTCTCGCCTCCTCCGGTCCCTCCGACCACACTTCGTAATCACCAAACTCCTGCACAACCACCGGCGTTCTTCGCTCACCCCTCGCTGCCGGCCCTACCCCCGAAGTACCTGCGGAATCCGTCGCTGCGGGGGCGATGCTTCAGGTGCTTCGAGAGGGGACACCGTGCGGCGCAGTGTAGGGAGTCGAGGCGTTGCCTTTCGTGTATGAGGATTGGCCACCATGCTGCACGCTGCGGGCCCCCCCGGGACCCGCAGCCCTCGGAGGAGCGAGCGCCGGGGCTCCAACCTTTGAAGGCCCTGGAGGCCGGTCGCCCGTTGTTGGCGAAGGCTTTTCTGCCGACACCGAAGCCCCCCCCACACGGCCAACCTTCCCTCGCTGGCTGTGTGGCAAGGGTGGAGGTGGCGGGTCATGAGGTAGGGGAGTTGTCGGTGTCCCTTCCGGTCAAGTTAGCCGGCTTTTTTGGTGGAGCGGCGAGTGATTACAGGATCGCAGCCGCACATGCAGACTCTCTGGCGGTTTTTTTTCCGAGTTGGGTCAATAGGGAGTCGGCCATTGGCCGTAGCCCCCTCGTAATGGACGGTGGCTCCTACAGTTTCTCCAACTGGGTGGAGGTGGGCGAGGAAGAGCGGGGGCATCTCCGCCACAAAGCATGGATCCGGTTAGTCAACTGGTCGTTGCTGTGTTGGAGTGTGGAAGAGGTGATGGCGGCCGTCGGTGGATTCGGAGAGCTCTGGGAGGTGGATGAGGGCAGTGCCGGGGCGGGCAACATTGCCTCGTTCAGGGTGAGAGTGCGTTGCCAGGATGTGGCCTGCATCCCGGAAAGCCTGTTGCTCATGGTCGAGGATCGCCGATTTCGCATCCCGATTGTGGTCGAAGAATGGGAGGAGGCTCCCCCCATCTTGCTGGGAGAAGATCTTGACCGGAGCCTCCATCTCTCCACGTCGGAGGCACAGGAGGAGTTTATCAAGTCCACGGGGTTCGCGTCCATCCCGGCATCGAGTGCGGCGGTGCACACGGGGGGCTTGGACCGTCCAGGGAGGGCGGGAGGCCGCCGGGGTGCTACGGGGCACGGCCGCGAGCTCGTGGTACGACCGGTGAACGCGCGGCCGGAGCCGTACGGAGGTACGGCAGGGTCCCAGTTGGTCAATCTCTGCAGGGGGGACTCGGGCTCGGGTCCAGAGGGACAGCGAGAATTTCCTCATTCGTGCAAGGCGACGGTCCTGAGGCGGGCGGAGCAGGTGACTTCTTCCCCTTCTTTGGTTAGTTCTGATAAACAGCTGGTTCGCGAGGCCCGAGTGGCGGGGCCGGTGGGCCCGGTGGATCAATCAACCTCGGTGGCTGGCCTGCTAGGCTCAACTCGGACGTTGGTTGCTTTGGGGCCCCTCCACCCGGTCCCTATAGCGGTGGGCCAGTCATGGGGGCCTGATAGGCGGATGCTGGACTGTGCCCCACTGGGCCCGCGGCTGGTCGATGGGCTCCCGCCCGAGCCCAGTCTGGCCCAGGTTGCTCCTCTTGGTTCGGGCATTGAGGTACCCGGGCCGTCATCATCATCGTGTCGTCGCAGCAACAGACTGGCAGCGAAGCACAGGGGGGTCCAAAAATCATCGCTGTTTCGCGCTCAAGACCTCCTGGGTGGGAAGCTCTTGTCGACGAGACCTCTCTCCTCTTCGGCAACGTCGC
Source organism: Tillandsia fasciculata (assembly GCA_029168755.2). Taxonomy (NCBI): domain Eukaryota; kingdom Viridiplantae; phylum Streptophyta; class Magnoliopsida; order Poales; family Bromeliaceae; genus Tillandsia; species Tillandsia fasciculata. The sequence continues at coordinate 4,076,744 of CM054937.1, read as the reverse complement.
GGCCGCTGGCTTCGGATGCGCCCCTCGAGACTGGGGTTCCCACGAGCCCGGGTTCAGGGCGCACACAACGACCAGGTGCGACTTCTGCCGAGGCTTCCCCGGCGAAGCGTGAGCTCAAGTCGCCACTTTCAACGGTGGAGATTCGCCAAATCAGGGCCCTCTGTGGGATTGTGGAGGTGGGGGGGGATCAGGACTTCTCAACCGTTTTGACTCAGATAGCACTGCCGACCACCGTAATCTCCTCGACAGCTGAGCTCGGGGGGGCGAAAGTTTGAGCCGACTGCCTCCGGTAGCGGACGGAGCGTTACCTCGCTTTTCATGGCCAGGAACAGAACTTTCCGATTCTTATCGTGGAACGTGAGAGGCCTCAACGGGCAGGACAAGTGCTGCGTGGTCCGGAATCTCGTGCGGAACTCCAAGTGTGGGGTGAGTTGTTTCCAAGAAACTAAATTGGCTTCCATTTCCTTTCTTAAGTTTCTTTCTTTCGGGGGAGGTCATATCCGGGACTTTCGCACGCTCGACGCCGTGGGCACGAGGGGTGGATTGATTACGGCGTGGAATCCTTCCCTGTTCGACTGCAGCCGGGAGTGGACAGGGGACTATTCGCTCAACACTGTCTTGACTAGGAAAGTTGATGGAGCTACCTTCACGATCTCCAATATTTATGGACCCACGGACGCGGCGCTAAAAGGAGCGTTCCTTCGGGAACTGAGAGCACTGGGGACCAGAATAGGGGGGGTGTGGGTCCTGTTGGGCGACTTCAATTTACTGCTTTCTGTTCACGACAAGAATGGTCCTCCTTCGCATGTACAGGACATGTTGGCTTTCAGGAGCTGGGTCAATAACTGCGGTTTGCTAGATCTTCCTCTACGCAACAAACTCTTTACTTGGACGAATGGGAGGCCTTCTCCCACCCTGGAACGTCTCGATCGGGCTCTTATTTCTCGGGATTGGCAGTCGGTCTTCCCCCGTTCCTCCCTCCAGGCTCTACCGAGGCCCAGGTCGGATCATTCGCCCCTTGTGCTTACGGCTTATTCTTTTATCCCTGCTCCTCAGCTCTTCAGGTTCGAGACGTTTTGGCTGCGCTATCCGGCGTTGGCCGAGGTTATCGATAAATCGTGGCGTGACGGTTCGGGGTCTGTTTCGCATAGCTCCTGCTTCGCCGCTAAAATCGAGAGAGTCTCGTCGGGACTGAAGGCTTGGGGTACGGGGTTGAAGTCCGCTTTAAAGGTACAAGCCTCGTGTTGCCTCTCCTGGATTGCTTGGTTGGATAGGGCGGAGGAGGTTAGATCTTTACTGAGGAGGGAGAGCCTTTTGAGAGCCGGCCTCAAGGCTAGATTTGATGAGTTGTGTTTGCAAGAGGAATTGTTTTGGAAACAAAGATCGCGGGTTAGTTGGTTGAAGGCTGGGGATGCGAACACCAAGTTCTTCCACCTCTACGCCAATGTTCGCAGAAGCAAGAACTTCATCTCCAGGTTGTCGGACGGGCGCACCATCCTTACGGACCACTCGGCAATGGCTAACTTTTTGCTCAACTTCTTTTCTAACCAATTGGGGACCGTCACCAACAGCTCCAAAACGGTAAACTTATAGTTGCTTTACGCTAATGAGGGGTTGGATCTTTCAGGCCTGCAGGAGCCCTTTACGACACAAGAAATCAGACGTGCTGTCTTCTCGTCTCCCCCGGACAAAGCGCCGGGGCCGGACGGGCTTCCGCTACTCTTCTACCAGCGTTTCTGGGGGATTATCAAGGAGGATATCTTCGAGGTCTTCCACAATCTGTTTCGGGGATGTATGGAGCTACGCGAGCTTAACCGCGGGTGGATTTGTCTCATCCCGAAGAAGGCCGTGGCGACCGATGTGAGGGACTACCGGCCCATCTGCCTACTTAACGGGTTGGCCAAAATCATCTCGAAGGTTCTGGCGTCCCGTTTGCAGTGCTTTATGCACGAGCTGATTAATCCCTTCCAAACGGCGTTCATTAAAGGGCGCACGCTCCTCGACAACTTTTTGGCTGCGCACATCGTTACGCATCACCTGCACTCGACTAAGCGGCAAGCGGCGTTGTTTAAGATCGACTTTGAGCGGGCCTTCGATCACATCAACTGGGATTTTTTGATCGATGTTCTCCAGACGAGGGGATGTGGAAGCTTGTGGATCACTTGGATAGAAACCATACTGCACTCCTCCTCAAACGCGGTGCTCCTCAACGGAATACCGGGAGAGTTTTTTCAGTGTAAACGGGAGATTCGCCAAGGGGACCCGCTATCTCCCTTGCTCTTCATTCTTTGCATCGATGTTTTGTTCAGGATGCTGCAACGGGCAGTATCCCATTCTCTGCTCTCACCATTAGGGATCGGAGAGGTCACCATTCATACCCTTCAATTCGCGGATGATTGTCTGCTTTTTTTCGACGGCAGCATGGAATCGGCGGTGATCATCAAATGGATTCTCGATGCTTTTGCGGCGGCTTCGGGACTAAGGATTAATTTCGCCAAGAGTCGGATCATCCCTATCAATTTGGAGGACTCTCAGGCCACCAGTCTGGCGAGGTTTTTCGGGTGCGCCACTGACGGGTTCCCGTTCACCTACCTCGGTTTTCCTCTTTCTCCGAAAGCGCTGCGCAAACAGGATTACCTGCCGCTCATCGAAAAAGTCGACAGGCGCCTGGCGGGATGGAAGGGTTTGCTGCTTTCGAGAGCTGGACGCCTTGTCTTGCTTAATTCAGTCCTTTCAAGCATCCCGACTTTTTATTGCTCGGCTTTCAGGATACCGGACTGGGTGTTCAAAGCTGTGGACAAGATTCGACGGGGCTTCTTCTGGCAAGGTAAGGTCAACGTCAGCGGATTCCAATGCCTGGTAAATTGGGGCCAAGTGTGCAGACCAAAGGGGGTAGGCGGTTTGGGTATTCGTAATTGCAAAGCGACAAATGCGGCGCTTCTAATGAAGAATCTTTGGAAGTTGTACAACGCCAAATCGCTGCCTTGGGTGCGGCTTCTGAGGTCAAAGCACTATAAACGTAGGCTGCCTTGTGCGAGGGGGGCATCCCCCGCGAGGTGTGCGCCTTGCTGGAAGGGCGTGCTTAGTACTGCGGCAGGTTTCCACACCTCAGTCGGCTTCAGAATTGGTAATGGACGGGATACTCCGTTTTGGCACGCGAGATGGGAGGGGGAAGGGTTGTTGCGCAACCGTTTCCCAGCTCTGTATGCGTCTACGGCCCTTAAACATATTTCGGTGTACAGATGGAGGCACATACTTGCCACGGGCCACAACTTTGACTTCATCAACATAGCGGCCAATGACGCGGAGGGTCAGAGCGCCCTGGTGCAGTTAAACTTGGTGATCAGTAATGTCGCCTTGAATGATAATGAGGACTCGTTGGAATGGAGATGGAGTAACAATGGCAGGTTTTCAGTCAGGAGCGCGTATAATTTTCTGGTTTTCGATGGTCTAGACGATAGCAAAATTCGGCACTTATGGCGCACCAAGATACCTCTCCGAATTAAACTCTTCCTTTGGCTGGCAGCACGGAATAGGATTCCCACGACGGATCGGTTGATCAGGCGGGGCTGGCAGGGACCGTCTATTTGCTTCCTGTGTGGCAGTGAGGAAGAAAGTCTGGAGCACCTGTTGTTCAGTTGTGTATACGCGCGGGCAGTCTGGAGAAGGGCCCTTCGGGGTAATCAGCATCTCTGCATGGTCCTCCTAATGAGGCCGGGGGACATGGCGACTAGATGGGAAAGGGCTTGTATGTTCCGTCGTGAGAGCGTACGGGCCCCTATCGATGTTCGCATCGCTGCCGTCTGCTGGGAATTATGGATGGAACGAAATCGCAGGGTCTTCGATAATAGGTTAATCACCGTCGGGGAGTGCAGTAGGAGGATTAATAGCACAATTGCTTTGTGGATGTATGCACTGGGTGGGTAGTTGAGCAGGTTTTGGAGTCGGGCTGAAGTTGAAGACTGGAGTCAGGGGCGGGGCAATGGAGTTAGGGGTACTCATGCTCAAGCGTCTTTGGGGATTCAGCTTCATTGGATTCCGTTAGGGGTCCAAGAATGGGAAGGGCGGTTCAGCGGCGGGAGGGTCTAAACTTGTGTTGCAGCCGGGCGCTTGGAAGGTTTTTGCGCCTTTGGTTAAGCTCAAAGGGAGGTGCAGCATCCTTTCTAAACTTGGTTTTTTATATACTTTTCTGAAGCTTTAAGCCCCTTTTCTCCCTTAGTGATGTGTATCGGCTAGAAGTTTGCTCAGGCTACTCTCTTTTCGCATGGTGTTTGCTTCACAATGGATGCTGAGGATAGTTCCTGGGGGTGGTAAGCCATTTGTTTTTTTTCTGATCATTTATGTTGGATTCTTTTTTCTTGCTCCTACCGGGATGGTCTTGTCAACCGGGGGCAGTGGATGGTTAGACTGGGTGCTGTACTAGTTCTAATTAGTTTGCTGGGGCTAGCTGATAGGGGCTTTCGCACACACTTTATTTCTTGCTTGTTCTCTGAGTCGGGGGGGTGTTATCCTGGTTTGTTTCAAGACGGCCTCGTTGATCCATTACCAATCTGTCTGGATAAGACGATAAAACTGCGAGCATGGGAGATCTTTGATGTCAACTATTGCCTATTATTAGCGGTGGCTCTTCGATTGGGTGCTGTGTGCTTTATGTTGATGGTGCTTCTTTCTTAAGCTGGGACTTACAGGATTGGAAGGTTGGGGAGCTCTTGCGATGATCATGTCCGAGGGAGCTTATCCTGGGCTGAGCGTCATGCAAGGCTCGGGGATTGGGATAGGCCCTCTGTGTCGAGGCAGGGGGCTGCAGGGTGCTGCAGGTGAACAACTCTTGTTTTGGGGAGTTTAGACTTTCGACTGAAGGCTGGGGACCCTTGTTCGACTGCCTACAGGTTTTTGTACTGACCAAGGAGGATTCACTTTCTGCAATGCTGGAGTAGTTGTTTTTTTGCAATCCTCAGGTTTTATGATTTGGGTTCTTTATCTTTGTTGCTACCGGGATGGTCTCGTCGACTCGTTGTTTTGCACTTTTGGACTGGGTGCTGTGTTCTGGGGGAGCTTTGTTGTGCTGTGTGTTTCATTTATTAGCACATCGTGCTGGGTTACATACTTGGGTAGCGAGGGATTTGGAGTTGTGAATATTTGAGCCTATGTCTACCGTTTAATGCTGTGGGGGCTAGGCGGTGATTTGGAGATTGTTCTAAGGGGCAAGTCTGCTTCGCCTTAATCCTGACGTTGGGGAGTGCTTTAGTTTTTTGTGGTGTTTCGATCTCCTCCGTTGGTCGGAGCGCTGGGCTCATCTGTTGTATTTCAGGTCGAGTTGGGTCTTTTCCTTTGTTTCTGTCCTGTACGTTTCAAATAGGGTATATCCCTGTTTAATCAAAAAAAAAAAAGACTATGAAAATTTGTCATTTAAAATTCAGACTCAATCGAGACTCGTTACATATCTCCGGCTGGTGATAGAATTCTGACTCAATCGAGACTCGTTACATACCTCCAGCTGGTGATTGGCTCTGATACCAAACGTAACGATTCGATTCATTAGCAATAATAACTCGTTGAGTCCAAACTATCAGCCCAAAATATTTAAATCTAATTATTATTATTAATGTCTATAATTTTTTATATATACTATTGGATTTCACAATTTTATGACAAATTAATATTTTTAATTTTTAATTTTTTTTAGAAAAATAAAAATACTAATTTTTTTATAAAATTTGAAAAGAAGATTTTCAAAAATGCTAATTTATTTTTTTGAGCCAAAAAGACGAGCGAAAATACTAATTTTTGATAAATCAAACAACAAAAATGAGCATTTATGGCCAAAAACGAATTCATTCCCTCCCACTTTGAAACAAATCGTTGGACATAATTTTTATATACTAAAGAATGATATAGAATTTAGCAGATGAGGGATATAATCAATGTTTATAATAAAATATCATTCAATTTTCAAATTATTTTTTATATCAAATAAAAAATATCAAAATATTTCAAAAAATAAAAAATATATTTTTTTTGCATTCTACTGCTTCAAAAATTTTTCATATTAAAAAAAGACATAAACTTAGTCTTGATATCTTTGTTATTTATTATTATTATTATTATTATTATTTTTATTATTATTATTATTATTTATTTTTAAATACTAATTATATATAATTTGATATAACTATGAAAGAAAATTTCTTTTATAATTATTATTGGTTAGATAATATATATTACACTTCACTCAAGTGAAAGATGATAACTTGCCAAAAAAAAAAAAAAAAATAATTATATAGCAAAAAAAGAAATTGCTTTTAAATTTTTATTTTCTTTATTGCCAAATGAATATTTTGGGTTTTAAAATTATAAGCAACAACCATCCATCTCTAATTTTCTACATTATTTATATAAAAGATTTATTTAAAAAAGTAAAAAAATAATAACAACAATCGAGCCCTTGATTTTGAACTGTGGTGAACAAAAACAAATTTGGTAGCCCACGTTCTTAGCATTTTTTTAATTTTTTACTCACACGAATACTATTCGGAATCTTGCTCACGTTGCTAGAATGATTCTTTGTTTTTTTTTTTAAAAAAATTTTAAAAATAAAAATATATAAAAATTATAAGAACTATAAATTATTATTATTATTTTTTTATTTTACTATTTAATATTTTAATTTATTTGATTTAAATCAATCAACATCGTTTTGATGTTTATTTTTACGATTTTAGTTAGTATGTTTTACATTTTGCTTGTAATTATAAATTTATTAAAGTAAGTAGTTAGTGTAAAATTTAAAGTCAAATTATTATTAAGTGAAATAAATTAAATAAATTAAAAAATTAAATAATAAAATTAAAATTTTAAAAGATTTGAATAGTTTATAGCTCAAATAAATTTTATTCAATGTTACCTTCAAACTAAAAGAAAAAAAGAGAAAAGAACATCCTCCTAATTTGTATTATTAAGGCACTAGGACCGATTTTGACTTTTGAAATATTTTAATTATGTAATTTTATTTTGCAAATAATTTTAGCATTTTAAATATCGAATCGGACCGTGATCCAATTCTAGATCAATTCAATTTGATCCATAAAATTGAAAAACTTTAATATCGTGTTAATCCATTTAAACTGTTAGTTCAACTGATAAACTTATAAAGAATTTATCTGATTTTAATTGGACTGGTTTGAACTATTACATATTATAAATTATTGATAATTTAATTTAATAAATTTTGTTTAATTTTTTAAAAAAATTTATAAAAAATATTTATATTTATATACTAAAAAAGTGATATAAACAATATTATATTTAATAATATATTATAAATTATAATTTGAGAATCAAAAAATAGTTTAAGTACCAAAAGTGTAATTTAGCCGATTAATAATAATAATAATAATAATAATAATAATAATAATAATAATAAAATCTATTTTTTGTTTGTTTATTATTTTAATAATAATAAATTAAAACTATTCGTTGTTATTTTCCGTGCGTTGCACATATTTGAACGGGCGCTCGGGAATCTACTCGTCAATTCTTTCTCCTCTCCGTTCGCCAAACTCTCTCTCTACCCCGGAGCTCGTAGATCTCGCCTCGCCCCAAGCCCTAATCTCAATCCTAGCGTCCCCCGAGGGGAAGGGGGATCGGGATCCGAGGCCTCCGGCGGCGTTGGAGGTGGCAGATCCGGCGACCGGCGGGGGCACGCGCGGCGGATCCGGCGAGGGGCAGCGCCGGAGGTGACGGCGACGATCCCTGGCCGTGTTCGTTCCCGGATCCATAACCGGTGAGCTCGATATCGTCCTCTCTCTCTCTCTCTCTCGATAATGCGATTTGGGAATGCCTCAAGTAGTGGCGAGGTGAATCGAGGTTGGTATGTAACAGCAATTGCTAATACCGGGTTAGATTCGACGAGTTGTGTTATAGTTTTCTGATTCGAGGTGATTATGCATTGACAGTTGCTAATACTAGATTAGATTCGAGAATTGTGTGTTGGTTTTCTGAATCGAGGTGTGTATGTATCAACAAGTGCTAATACTATATTAGATTCGATGAGTTATGAGCATAGTTTTCTGAATCGAGGTAAGTATCGAACAACAATTACTAATACTGGATTAGATTCGCCCGAGTTGCAAGTGTAGTTCTCTTTGTTTCTTAGTTTAGCATTATTGTTTCTTTAGGTCGTGCTTTATTGTGGGGGACAAATTGTAGCAGATATCTTTTTCTATGCCTGGTTAGCCTGCTATTTAGGGGACACAGAAACAAAGAAAAATCTTTTTTGCATTTGGTTTTGCGTGGATAACTTTTAAGCGATGGGGATAAGTATGGTGACTTGGGGGATAATTGATGTTAAAATGAGATATAATGCTAATTTTGGGTTTGCTGCAAATTTGATCCCTGAAGTTTGGTCCAAATTTTAATCAGTTCTTTTTCAATTGTAACAATTTAGTACCTTGGTCAACCGTACCTAGCGCAAGTGGCAAAGGGCTTGGTGGTTGATACCCGAGGTTCCGAGTTCGAAATCTAGTTGTTTCACATTTCCAGTTAAGTTTGTTTCAAAATAAAAGAAGCGGGTAGCATGCTACCTTTCTCTCTCTCTCTCTCAAAAAAACAATTTAGTACCTTGAGTTTGTTCTTTGTAGCAATTAAGTTCTTTTAGTCTACCTTTTGAAAATATGTTACTGCAGCATCAGCATAAGACTTTCTTTGGATTAAATTGAAATTTTGAGGGTGAAATTGAAAGTGAAGACAATCTTCGGGGATAAAATTGAAATTGAGGTCAAACTTTTGCGATGGAATTGAAAATATTAGGATAAAAGTGAAATGAGGGACAAAACTTTAGGGACCAAATTTTTACATTAAACTTTGAGGATGGAATTGAAATCCAGCTCAACCTTCACGGACTAAATTTGTGATCAACCATTAAGTTTTATCTATTTTACTCACTTAAGGGGTATGAGTAGTATAAGTGTTCTAAAAAGTGGTGTATGATATGCTTACATGTCCATTTGCATCGCTTAACTACCTTGAATAGGGTGCATCCGCATAAGGTATAGACGTTGTATCTGATAGATGTAAGCTTTTTTATATTGATAACTATAGTTTAATCTTTGGAATAACTTTTGTACATAAGTATAGAGCATAAGTTTTCACTTCATCTGTCAATTATGTGTGATTCTTACATATTTATTATGTGGATTGTTTGGTCATTGTGTATATGTCTCCTTATTCTTGATTAAGAGTCATGTTTCTAGTTTATTTAAAGTATCTAAATTATTAATAATATAATTGCTAAATTACGTATACGCCAGCAAGTGCGTCCGCATACCACATATGTGCTTAACTACCTGCAGACCATTGAATACTGTTCAGAAAATTGGAGTATGAAAATATTTCTCAACTGCACAGCCACATAGTCTTTGGATCTCTAAATTATTTTTAAATTTATTTATTTTTGAATAGGATAAATCACTTCCCAATGGGAGCCAAATATCTTGCTAGTTGGTAATATTAAGATTTGGCAATAGTAGAAATCAAGCTTGTTGGTTGTAATCACAAACTAATGTTCTAACAGACACAAGTTGTGACCAGATAACTTGTTTTGGCATCCAAATGAGCCACCATAGTTTATGAGTTACTCTAGAATAATTGAGTTTGACCACAGCAGCTATTTCTCCAATTTTTGCTATTATCATTTTTTTTTTTTTTTGTGAATCTAAATGTGCTTACCAGCTAACAGCTTTGTACGTCCTATTTCATGCAGCACCTCGTCGATGGTAATGAAACTCATCTTTTGTGCTGAACCCTAGCTTGACCTATGTTTGGAGTACCTGCAGTGATTCCTAATAATAGTCCTGTTATTCGACGTGCTGGTAGCAAAGCTGTTATTTCTGATTACGGTATATGATTTGGATCACCTTAAGATTCTTTTAAATTTTGCTTGTAAGCATGGTACGTTACTAATTGAATATCTAGGTTCAAGTGAATCCGGAACTGCAAACGAAGAAAGCTTCTTGTTTCCATTGGAGGTAAATGAGATGAAGGGTGCAAGTGTTGCAATAATGCCTTCACCAATATTCTTATGGCGATTCAAGGTTATTATGTCTTACTTGACTAATTGTTTATTTTTCGACTTTTTGCCATTCCTTCTGAAGTTATGTATTGGGATTATCAATGTTTCATTCATGTTGAATCTACTTGTTGTCTGTCAGGCCAAATTTCTTTTACATGTAGAAACCTTTTCACATCCGCAAGATCAGTTGCTTATTGTGATTATTGTTGAGGGTTGTTTTGTTGACCGTTTTCCTTCTCTTTTGCCAAATAAAATCCTGAACTTTGTATTCAAGGTTAAAAAGTTGACTTACATGAATGTGAGCATTTCTGGAGAATTTTGAGCTTTAGACAGTATATCAGATGCGAGGATATCTTACTTGTGGACAATGTGGAGGGCTTGTTAATATGTTGATAATAGTAGCCTTTGGCTTAGATTGTTCAACCAATTCATTGAATGGTTCATTTAATTATCATGTACTCACCAACAAGCACTTGAAATAGCTATGCCTTAAGAACCTTATCTGCAATCTGATAGCAAAAGAATATAATTCGTTCTACTCCTGTTTTGTATCATTCTCTGGCCCCTCTGTTAACAGATGATGTAAAAACATTTACAGAACTTCTCAATCAACAATTTGGATTACTTTTGAGAAGGGTATTTATATTCTATTATTTATCTAATCTCCAATTATCTCTCCTGTATTAATCTCCTGCTTATGTAGTGCCTTAAGTGGTATATGTTTTCCCATCTCTGCCATTCTTTAGCTCTGGAAGAGTAAATTTTGGGCGTTGATTTTGATGCACTAACAAATTTAAACCCTCTGGTGTGAACTAATGTGCATATTTCAGGTATTATTGTTCCTCTTATGGGGTATCTGCTGTTGCAAGGTTAGCTTAATTGTAAATTCACAAGTTTTTGGAATTTTAATTAGGTCAAAGAAATCCTAGGTTTGTAATTTTTGTTATGCTTTTCCAATTGTAGATTAGTTGGGACTCTGTTATGAGAATGAGTGCAAATCTTCGAGATTTATTTCTTTACGAGGCTTTCTTGTACTTTAATCCTCTTCTTCTTGTGGTGAGTGTTGCTGTAAATTCTCTTCCTATAATTTCAAGATATCATTATGTATTTGTCTTCATACAAGTTGAGCCTTTGAGGCCATATTTAATGAGATTTTATTTTGACATATCAGACATTGACGGTTTGGCTTTGGGGAATTAATCTATGGGTTTTCGCACAATCATCGGTAAACTATGCAAAAATATTTGATCTTGCCCAAAATCATCTCACGCACCGTGAAATATGGAAGGTATGTCTATATATTTAGTTTGGTGATATGTTCAGATTTTATCGATCTTTTCAGATGCAGACCAAATTATGTTCATTCTCTAAAGTTGCTTTAGAATGCTTCACATTGTCATTAAATTATGCTATAGGGTCTGTGCATAAAATTAGTGGATGCAAACTAATCTCCCATCCATGATTAGATCATGCAGAATTTATGTGTTAACTTCTTAACCAAACCAAGAAAATTTATTTGTCCTTAGTAAATTTTGCTAGGGTTTAGCTGAAGTAATTTAAAGATACAATCCACAATTAGCACACTGCAGAAGGTGGCCCTGTGTGCCCTTTGTGAAACTAGAATGTAACCAATATCACATCTCTTGGTGATAATATGCCCTCATAGAGTATATCAAATTCTTTGGAATTGTATTCTTTTTTCTGGATGGATGTTACGTTTCTTTGGTTGCTTTTACTCTTTTGCTGATGCCTTTTCGCTTTGTTTCTCTATATCTAATTGTATTCTACTTCTGCTGCACTTTCTAAAATCTGAAAGTCAACATGCTTCCCAGTTGGTTTTTTATATTTAGCAGATGGGATTTTACATTGTTTTTCTCCAGTTCTATATGTATTCTACATCGTCTTAGACTCTAAAATTGACTCTTTCTGAATAAATTTCTATGTATTCTTCCAATTTTAATCTAGATTGGCACTTTGATAATCCTGTGCTTTATGCATTGTGATACTTTGGCAGTGTGCTACTTGGATGACTATCGTTGTCCCCACTAGTATGACAGCATACCTTTACCTCTACTCACATGGAGAAGTAACACTTGCTGCGTCACAACCAGTGTAATATCAGTTTCTCTTTAAGTAATTATTAATGGTCATTTATCCTGCATTTAATGCATTGTAGAGCCTTTCTGTATGTTTCCCCATTTGTTTCTCTCTCCTCCTTCAACAAGTTTACTTTTTCCACTTGATATTAGCATATTTCAATGCAAATACATATTTATCTGTGAATTAGTCTAGTTTTTGGTATAACTTCACTGACATCCTTCAACAAAAATCATCCATAGAATTTTCTGTATAATGTTCAGACTTGAGATATTGGTATCCCATCACTTTCCTGATGGTAAATTTGAGGACAAAATTAAAGTGGAAAAATAAAGTTAAGGATATCGCTTGATGTTGATCTACCATTATTTCTTTAAGACTGTTACAAGAAAAGAATAAGTAGTAGACTAAAATTCGATTGTAAAGGATGTGCTTTTAGTCAGTTGCTATTTTGTTGTTTCTCTGTAATGCCAATACATGATAAATGGATCTGTATTTTATTTAATTAGTTGACCCACACCCAGTATTTGTATGACATTATATAGTATATTTTTGTATTTGGATTTGAGTTAGATAAACAGAAAAAAAATCTATCATCATGTCTGGGTAAAGATTGTGTATTATGCTGGATTGGACTGATGACATTTTAATTTAGCATAGTTGTTCAGGAGTTCCTATGTAGCCTTTACAATATCATAATCAGGATTCAAGCATCAGTGAATATTCATGTGACTCCTTTCTGCTAAATAATTCTGGTATTATTCTCTTGTTCAATCTTTGACTTCTTTAATGATGTTCTTTATTGGAGAACCATCATTAATAGCTCTTTATTTGCTCAAACTTGCAAGTCACAACTGCAAGTGAAAGGACTATCCTAGATACTAGCACTTCTTTTTTTTTTTTTTTTTTTTTTGAAGCCCTTCTGAGTTGGATCAGGACTTGTCAAATAATATTATGTCAGGTTATTCTGTAATGTAACAGAGAACCAATAATTTTCAAACTATAATTGGTCAAGATAACTGGGTTTTTGTCAAACTTACTTGGATTTAGTGCGGTTTAAGTTTGTCTTTTATTGTTTGACATTTGTCTTTGTGAAGATTGTTGTTGGATTTTGTTGGTGTGAGCCAAGTCACTTAGCTTAAAGTGGACTTCATGTTGGCATGAATATTAGTGTTATTTGGAAGTCTTTAATCCACTCACTTCAGCCCAAGTTTAAAATTGTGTAGAAATCCTCTGTGAATCTCAAAATTACCTCTTCTTCTGGGCCTTAATTTCAAATAAAGTGAAATGAAACCCGACTTGCTAAAACTGCAAATCAATTAAACGGCCTGGTAACTTTGCTCTGTAGTTCTTTTTTGTAACATAACCTCGGCTACCGTCATTAGCAGTAGAGAAGGAGAGTGCAGTGGCGAGGACAGGACAACACTTTAATGGTCAGGGTGAGACACTGGAGTTCATGTTGAGGTTACACACTTAGAAAACCAAACTGCCCAAGATACTTAGTTGGATTGGGTCATTTATTACGCTAAAACTCAATCCCTAGAACTCATTTTGGTTAATGAAGATGGGAAAGTCATCATGGTGGACGTTTAGATTGAGAAGTGTACTTTTGTATTTAAGATTCCACATGATAAGGTAAAAGACATGCCGAATGCATTTTTTTGTGCTGCTAAAATTGGAATGTGACAATTTTGTTTCTAAACAACTAAAAACACCCTTTTCTGCTACTTACCTATCTAAAAAGTGAATGCTTTCTCTTTGCTTCTTGCGTTCTTGAATTATTCTTTCCTCTTTCAAGGAGACTGTTCCTATGGTTTTATTCTATCTAGGAATCAACTGGTTCACTGTTAGAATGTTGTGTTTTTCAGGTTTAGCATGCTTTTATGTGCCTCTCGAGTTGAACAGCAAATGTTAATTATTTAGTGCATGTTGTGGTGATAACTTACTTTGGAGAAAAAATTTTACTTCTTGCCTGGAAGAATTATAGTTTTTCACTCTGAATGTAGTGGTGGTTTTCTCCTTATTGCAATGCAGTACTCTGTAGGAATTGATACTTAGCTTGTAGTTATAAATTATAAAAACCAAGGAGAACTCATTAATGATGTGTTCATGTGTGTTTCACATATTGCAAACTCTTCTGAGCTTTTGCTTTAATTTTTGCAGGTTTTTCTATATTGCGTTATTCTGATGCTCCTTATATCTCCATTCGACATTTTTTACTTATCATCACGCTATTACTTGTTAAGGACAATCTGGCGCATAATACTTCCAATACAGGCAAGTTATATAGTTCTTTGAAGAAAGTTCTATATCATGCTTTCTTTTAAGAGCTATTAAGAATAAATTTGTTTGATTCTCTGGTTTAATTATGCCTTAGAGATGGAGATAAATACTTGCATCAAAATTTCTCATCTTTCGACCTTCTGCCTTGTAACCATGTCTAGAGGCCTTTTTAGAGATTGCTCCTGGATTCAGCGAGCCTAATTTGGCCTATCTTCCAACTGTCTTTTATAGGTTTCATGGCAAGTTCTTTTATTTTCTAATTTTGCTTTTTCCGAAGATTGATTTTAGGTCTAAGTAGGTTGCTAGAAATTAGAATCCATCTATTTGAGCCTTCTAATCTTTTAGTTTTGCTCTTTTGGCTAGCTGACCTCATATTACTATGAAGAGATTTGGAGTTGAAATCCAATCAACACAATCAAGTCTAGCTATGCAGACAAAATGATGACTGGCCTTTTTCCTTTTTCTTGTATGCCATCATGTGAAGAGAAAAGGGCATTGAGATTGCTTTGTATCAGTCTTTTTTTTTCTTTGAGGATAAGTGCTTTGCGGGTGTAATGATCTTCTGCCATGTGGTTAAAGGCCCATTTTGTGCTGCTAAAACTAGTGACATCATTGGCTTATTACAATCTTTACTCTTGAAGATATGGTCTTAAATTTGCGGTGTGTGAAGTGCATTACTTTTGTCAGTGTGCTTATAAAATTTGTATAATTCTTGAAATTATGCAGAAGATTATTCCGATAATTTGGCGCTTTCGATGATATTCATTATCTCTTGCTTAATGCAGGCAATTACTTTTTCTGATTTCTTTTTGGCTGATATTATGACGTCAATGTCAAAGGTATATAATCTTTCAGTATTTGTAATTGCAATTTACTCCTTACATTTAAATTTAGAGAGACTATAATGTCCACCTGCAGCAGAAAAACTTAATGCTGCCAAGCAACCCTCTACATCAACTTTACTGATGTGCTAAAATGAACTTGTTATGAATGCCTTTTTGCTAAGGTTGTATGGTTTCTTATCAGGTGTTCTCAGATTTGGAGCGGTCAGGATGTCGGATGGTTAACCGACAGGTTCGTAACAAATAGTTCTATTGTACTCTTTGCTTTTACATTGGCAAAAGAAAATGTTAGTATCTCCAGACAACTAGTTTCATACTAAGTTATTGTGCTAGTGGCTTTCTCTTGATTTGGAAATTTATTGTGCTGATTGCCTTTTCTTCACCTGAATAACCATTTTTAGATCAGTTTCTGATCAAATATCTCTTTCTTCTTTGATTATGTTTTCTCTCATGTACTGAATGATCCTCACTATTGAACTAATGGGGGTCGCTGTGTTCTAACTAATGCAAGACAACCTATAGATTAACACATAATATGAATTTATTTTTCGTTCAAAATGTAAATTTGATCTTTGCATGGGAACAGAAGAAATTTATCAATAGAGTCTATTTCATATAATCATGGGCTAAACCATACTTAATAAGGATGGACAATTATGCTAAGTACAGAAACCTCCTTCCCACACTTAGAAAGGGAACAAATGAAATTCACCAACAGAATAGAAGAATCAATTTCTGACAAAAATGATCTTACTCACAGATATACATAATATTGGGCAGTTATGATTGTTAAAAAAACCTCACCCCATTCCCCACTCCCCACTCCCCATTCCCACCTGCATTTTTATTGCTGCAATGCAGACATTGCTATCTATTTTCAGCTCAACTAATCCCAAGTTTTTGGGATGGATGTTGACTTATCTCATGTCCCTGAACTCTTGCCTAGGCCCCTGCTAAAGTCTAAGCAAAAGATGTAGATAGAAAAGGAAAAAGAGAGATCTTTCTCTGCTTGATCTATTTGATGTGCCCAACTTTTTGGATACCTTCGGTTATTTGTTCAGCACTTTTCTACTATATATAAGGGGGTGGTTGGTTGTACGTAAAATTTTGAAAAATAATTTTCGGTGGAAAAAAATTTCGGCGGGAAAAAAGTTTTACTTTTTTTAGTGTTTGGGTTGTACAAAAAAAGAGTAGTTTGGTTGAAAGGAAAAAAAAAATGAATGAAAAATTATTATATAATTTTTTCTTTTATTATATATATATTGCATATTATTTATATATAATAATTATTATAATTTATATATTATTATTATAAATTAAATGCATTTAAAATTAAATTAAATAATAAATATGTAATATAATATATAATAGTAGATATGTAATGTTATATAATAAAAAATATATATTTATAAATATATATTATATAACAGTTTATACATATATATATATATATATATAGTCCGGCTACTATACTATTAATAGTATTAAGCACTTGGTACTATCGAGTTTTCTGCTATTAGATCTATCCCTTTGATTATTTCCACTCTTTAGATCATACTATTCAACGAACCACCCACTAAACCCTAGAAGACCGCTATCATGCTAACCACACCGAAATCTAATAGCAACAATAACTTGGTGCTATTAATAGTATAATAGCCTAATTTTGTATATATATATATATATATATATATATATATAGTCTGGCTACTATGATATCGATAACACCAAGAATTTGTATAGAGCCAGGCTCCTATACTGTCTATGGTATCGAAGCTCCGGTACTATAGTATCGTTTTCGATCTTAGGGTGTTCAAATCAGCGATCCACACCAGTAAAACTGATCTAAGGCATTTAAACTTTTTTTTTTTTTAAAATGTTTATATTTTTTCGACATAGTTTACTTTATAATCAAACCATTTCAAAATTGTTAATTTTCAATGGCTACTACGGCGAATTTGTAGTTTAGTGGTGTAGAAGAATCTAAATTTATTCAAATTTTGATAGAAAATACTTGTAAACTATTTAAATCAAGAGCAGCATCCTTGATCTTGAATTCAAAAGTCTTATCCTCAAATTTTAAAGATTGTTCAATTTTCACCATTCATTTTAACATGATTTACTAAGTAAATGATGCCGAAAAAAATTAAAATTTTATTCCTAAGAATTTCATAAACCCTAGATCATATTTAACGGCGTAGATCGTTGATTTGAGCACCCTAAGATTGAAAACGAGACTATAGTACCGGAGCTCCGGTACTATAGATAGTATAGGAGCCTCTCTCTCTCTCTCTCTCTCTCTCTATATATATATATATATATATATATATATATATATATATAGTTCAAGAGTTGAGTTGGAGTATAGTAGCCTAATAGCACCAATGAGTTGAGCTGGAATGCTATTAATAGCCAACGTGCTTCATTGCCATCTATTTGTTTTTGATGATGGATTTTCCAAATCAACGATCGGCACCATTGAACATGATATAGACCACTGAAAGTATCTAGAAATCAAATTTCAAATCTTTTCGACATTATTAACCTAATGATCAAAATGTTGCAAAATTTATAATTTTAATGGTAGATATGAGACATTTACTCGTTTAACGGTGTAAAAAAATTTAAATCAATTGAATTTTGATTAGAAAATTCTTTAAACTATTTAAAATATGATCTATATTCTTGATCTTGATTACAGAACTCCTATCATCACTTTTTGAAAGATATTAATTTTCAGCCATTCATTTTTTTATCCACTTGATGGATAAAAAAAGAATATCGAAAAAATTTAAAATTTAATTTTTAAATAGTATAAATGGTCTAGATCAAATTTAACGGTGTCGATCGTTGTTTTGAAAGTTCTATCATCGAAAACAAATGGGTGGCAACGGAGCCCGTTTACTACTGATAGTATTTCAGCCTTATATATATATATATATATATATATATATATATATATATAGTAGGGCTTATATGTTTTCAAAAGCACAAGCCCAAATATGCTTGTGAATTTTTTACCATTGGATTTGCATTGAGATTTGTGCTATTTACTTTTTCTTTCTCTCTTTAGTTGACTTTACAATAGCACAAATCTCAATTCAAATCCAATGGTAAAAAATTCACAAGCATGGTTGGGCTTGTGATTTTGAAAGTATACAAGCTCTACTATATATATATATATATATATATAGAGAGAGAGAGAGAGAGAGAGAGAGAGAGAGAGAGAGAGAGAGAGAGAGTAGACAAGCTCTACTCTCTCTCTCTCTCTCTCTCTCTCTCTCTCTCTCTCTCTCTATATATATATATATATATATATATATATATATATATATATATATAGTAGAGCTTGTATACTTTCAAAAGCACAAGCCAAACCATGCTTGTGAATTTTTTACCATTGGATTTGTATTGAGATTTGTGCTATTGTACTTTCTCTTTCTCTCTTTAGTTAACTTTGCAATAGCACTCAAATCTCAATACAAATTCAATGGTAAAAATTTTACAAGCATAGTTGAGTTTGTACTTTTGAAAGTATATAAACTCTACTCCCTCTCTCTCTCTCTCTCTCTCTCTCTCTCTCTCTCTCTCTCTATATATATATATATATATATATATATATATATATATATATCAAGAGAGATTGGGTGAGAGGTCCACGTTGGCCTCTCACGTGGTCCACAAGGTCCACGAGAGCTTGTGGATCGCGTATTTCGCGGCTAGAGTTTTCGTTTTGTGCCGAAAACTAGCGAAAAATGAAAATGCCCCATTTTCTTGAAATATGTGAAATCATGTGAAATTAGTTTTCCGAAATTTTTTTTTACAGCTAAACCAACACACGGAAAATAATTTTTCAAGCTAGAAAGTAATTTTTGGTATGTTTTACGGCAATCCAAACACACCCTATGCCCTCTCCTTCTGCCAACTCTTTTTGCTTGTGCTTTCTTTTTTAAGTCAACTCTTCCCAAAGATTCAGAGTTCCGGACTTATTTGAGAGAGTAAATTGCGTAAGATAAAATTGCGGAAATCATGTGGGGTTTGTTGCTAAATGATGTTTCGGCCCTAGTAAGGAGTCCACAATATGAAGCAGCAGTTAAAGTGGCTACTTCTGGTGGCTGAACATTTCCTGTGCAGGAAAATTTTAAAGTCCTTTGGTTATAAAGCATCGAAAGGCATTTCTAAAGGCTTTAGCGTTTACGTTACATTCTTTGTATCTGAAGTCTTGGATGTCCTATAATATTTTGTTGTGTTTGACTTCAACTTTGTAAATAATTCATTGCCTCTGTATTTTCTTTGGTAAGATCTGTGAAAACTGAATAGTATTCCCGCTATAGTCTGACACCTCAGATAGCGAGCCTGTTGGCCGTTCTGGATTGTCTTTCGTTACTTCATTGGGCATTCTTTTCTTGTAAATTACTGATATTCCATTAAATACTCCTTTGTAGGTTGCAACAATTGCTTGGTTTGAGGCAGATTCCATTTGTGGCAGTCATTCTATTGCCATTCCTCTAGTGCTCGTCTTCCCATATCTATGCCGTTTATTCCAATGTCTACGCCAGTACAAGGATACTAAGGAAAAGACCTGCCTGTTGAATGGTACATCTTTTTATAGACCACATTTATGTGTCTTTGGGTAAAACTAAATTCTAGTCATTATTTTCTCTGGCCCGCAGAATTTGGGTTTTTCTGATATTTTTCATTGTTTTGTGATGGTATTGATATATCTAGAACAAAATCAGAGGATGGTATTTAATTTTGTTTTGCAAATTTTGTAGGACAACTGTAGGACAATGTGTTGAACCTACAGCCACCGAATGAATGCCCAGGTTAAAGATTGAAATTGAGGAAGTTTTATTTGGTTAGCAGGAACTCAACCTGAAACTAGGTCTGAAACATATTTCCGGCCTTATGCACTAAGATCCCAAGATCTGGCTTATAAAAGTCAGCAAGTACCAAAATTCAGCCAACCCCCAATCTAGCTGTTAAATTTTACTCAAAAATTTATAGCCCCAAAAGTGCCAATAAGGAACTGAGTACTACTTTTCTGTTCATATTATGCAATATATCTCTGGTTAGGATATTTCCATTTGCATATGGAGTCAATTTTGGTTTTTACATATTATTTTGTACTGTGAAGCAGTGCCGAGTTTTTGTTCTTTCGATGCAGTTATATCTACCAAACCTTGCTTTCTAAACCTACAATTAATTTTTATTGTCCTAATTCTATGTCATAGCAACACTCTTTTCATTGATCACTGTCCAGCTCTCAAGTATTCAACGGCAGTGCCAGTTATTTTCCTTTCAGCCCTAAAGTATCATGTCTTTCCCGAAAAGTGGATGAACTTCTACCGCCCGCTTTGGCTTATTTCTAGTGTCCTAAATTCTTTATACTCATTTTATTGGGATATCATCCGAGACTGGGATTTGAGGTGCGCTCTTTCAAACTTGCTTATTAGTAGTGTGTAGTAATTATTTTATTTTTGCTCATGGCTTTGTTCCTTTTCCTCCCCAGCATTCTTTCTCGAATCTTCAAGTTCAAGAACCCAAGTGTTATCACGAGCTTTCTATACGGGCGGATATGGGTATAATCCTCACCGAAGCATAAATTGTTGGTAAAAGTGCTTCAGGGCCCCTTAATCCATTGTTTGTTTTGAATATATGTCCCTTATCTTTGAGGATATTTTATCAGCATCCCTTTAACTTTCACTTTTTAAACTTTGAATGCTTCCTGCCTATTTTGGTGAATCTGCCTTTTGATTTAACAGCAATTTTAACTACGTAAACAATAATCGTCTAATGGAATGTTTTGAGATTGTCTTTGATCCCTCCAAGGCAAATCCATTGAAAGTTTGAAACAAATGAAAGTGCTTAAATTAAAAAAGAAGTGAGAGTAAAGGAACGCAAATATCTAACAGATAAGGGGCATATATCAAAATGAATTACGGGTGGAGGGTCCATGTATTTAGGTAGCTTACACCATTGGTCACTGAACTTTAGTATGAAGTTAACTTTGTTTAGAGAAGGATGATATTGCAGCAGATTCAGTTGGTACGCCACCACTTGGAGATGATGTGGCTGCTAATTCAACTACTGTGTATTTATTGAAGATTTGCATGGTAGTCGAATTTTTATAGCTTTTAGATGATGTGGCAAATGAATCAGTTGTGGCATCATTACCGCATCATCTCCTTGTCGCTGAATCAGCTGCCTCACCATCCCATTTTTTTTGGAAATTTCATCATGTTTGAAGTAGAAACTGAGGTTCAGTGATCAATACTTTTCTGCAGTTCACACTATAGGTTTAGTGACCAATGGTCTAAATTAGTCCTACGCGCCACTTTGTGCCATCAACTTAATCGAATGTCTCTATACGTATGTTCTGTTTGTTATTGATTTGCAGGTCTATTACTGGGTAATCGGCAGCAACTTGGTTCTCCGATGCACGTGGACCTATAAACTCTCGGCCCATCTCCGGCACAACTACATTACTGTGTTCACAATAATGGCTCTTGAAATAGTGAGGCGGTTTCAATGGATCTTCTTCCGCGTGGAGAACGAGTGGAACAAGATGACAAGCAAGCAAAATATCGAGCTCTCCACAGACATGCCCAAAGAGGAAGATCCTCTACTCAGCTCTGCCAATCATAGCGTATAAAATTCTTTGAAATCTCAAAATTCTCTTCCCTACCCTTACTGATATTATTTGTTGATTTTACCTACATGGTTCTCTCGTTCATTTTGGTGAAACCCAATTATAAAATCTCATTCTTTTATGGATAACTTATAGGTCCACACCCACACCAAGTAGATGCACTAAGCATCTTTTGTACTTGTCCAAGAAGATCAATATGCTTTGGCTATAGCAAATAATTTTTTGTTAACATTTCTATAAAATAATTATCAGTTAAATCTTTGTTTTAGTATGTTACTTTTATCAACAATTTTGCTTGCTTGCTCATATTTTGACTCCTATTTCGTAAAGAAAATCTCATTTTTGGTGATACCCCAATAGTTCCACATCGGATGTGATTGGGTATATAAAAGACATGGACACTAATAATAATAACTGGGTTCAAGTATTTTGGGCGGGGGGAGTTTGTGACACTCCGATAGTCCCATATTGAATGTGATTGGGATTGTGATTGGGTATATAAGAGATATGCACATTAATAATAATAATTGGGCTTAAAGTATTTTGAGCTATGGTTTGAGTCTAATAAATTATTATTGCTAGTGGATCGGGTCGTTAGATGTAGTAAAGTGAAGAGTTTTGAAAAATATTTGGGGTTGAGTTCATTTTGTTGGTGTTTTCCTTTTTCTAGTTTGTATGGAATTTGCTTCTAAAATCATTTTTGCTTTAACAGGAGTGAACCGAGAAATGGTCGAAATTTAGACTGAAAAATAATCTTAGAGATTTTGGACGCAGCAAGTAATCTAGAGACGACATTGTGAAAACCAGTTAGGATCAAGGATTATTATTCTATTTAAGTGGAAATTCAATGGAACCAATTGTATAAATTTTAAAACATAGAAAAAACTATAAAATTTTACGAGCATATGCTCACTCTCAAATTCTAAACTCTAAATTAGGGTTTTTTTTAATTCGTTAGATAATTTTTTTTAGAAATTTATTTTTAGTAAACATCGTGGATGAGGCCAAATATCTGAGATTGATGGTTCCACGCAAGAGACCGGTGAAAATTTTAAATTTATAGTTTAATTAATTTATATTTTTAGTTAAGTTTATTTTTAAAAATAAATGGATGTTACTTTTTTTTTTCTAATTTTTTTTTTTTTAGAAATTAGTAGTATATATACAGACATAACGGGCAGTGAGAAATTAGGAGCAATCTCGTGCCCCAAAAATGTAGAAAAATAACGTTGTATTATATTATATATTTTGGCCTTTCTTCTGGAATAAGGGGTGAGAGCAATATATAATGAGGAATGCTACATGTACGATGTACATTCTACACCTCCATCTATTAGATGGAGATATTTTTTAGGGCTCGTTTGCTAACGGAATAAGACAGAACTAGTTATTCCAGGGATAAGTATAAAATACGGAACTAATGTAAAAAAATGTTTGGAATGGTTCGAGATTTTGCGTTTGGTATGAGAATGAGGAATAAGATGAATAAAGAGGTTAAGTTGGGATAAATTATCTTTTTGTCCTCAAGTTTTATTATGTGATAAAACTTGGTAAAATCTAATTTTTTCGTTTTAATTAATGGATTAAAGCCTTACAAAAATTAAGATAAAATCATAATCAAAATCAAAATCAAAATCAAAATCAAATTATATTTTATGAAAATAATATTTAATTTAACATTTCATTTGCTCTAATTTTTTTATTAAAAAAAATTATTCATCATATTTTTAGAAAAATATTTTGTTTAATGGAAAAAGGCATATGCTATTTGTTTGCTATAAATTCCGTATTACTTCCCTACTAATATATACAATTTAAATTTAATCCCAGTACCGAATGTAACAGACTCACATGTTTATACATATGTCATAAACACATATCTGTTTATAACAATAAATTTTTTTTTCAAAGTAATTATCGCCGGACTAACTTCTATTATTCCACAATTGATCTGTAATATCAGTTCTCATGGCGTCACCCCGCCATGAGTCTAATGCACCGGGCAATAAAGCACCAGAAAATTGAATACCTTCTGTTGGGTTATACTAATATAGATCTAAATAGGGAAAAAAACACATAGAGGGGGGGTGAATAGGTGTAAACAATAAACACTCAAAAAATTATTGCGCAATAAAACCCAATGCGGAAATATAAATGAACACGCAAGATTTTTACGTGGAAAAACTCCAAACCGGAGTAAAAAACAACGGGACTGATAACACGGTGAAATCCACTAGAATTAACACACGTACAAGGTGATATAACGTACTCACAGACGACTCAACCTTTTCCATACGCTCCTAGTCGATCTTCTCCGCTCGCTCCGCAACGCGTCTCGAATCCACGATCTGCGTCCAACGCCGAATCCTCAGCGTCCAACGTCGAATCCACGACGTCTGACCGAATCCACGGTCTTCACCCAGTAGCACGCTTCGAATCCACGAACGTACCTCGCTCCGAATCCACGAGAGCGGTTGCACCTTGAATCCACAAGGCCACGCGAGTCCACGCGCCGATTTGGGGTAAATCGTTGTTTTTGGGTGGTGATGATCCGCCGAATACTTAGATTAGAAATAGATCGGAAATACCATCTAAGTATTCATTGATTTGATTCTACTCAAAATCTGAGTTTGGAAAACCTAGAATCAAATCAATCAATATAGATGAAGAAACATAGAATTAATCTATTGATTTCCTTTCTTCTCTATATGTGGATTTTTCTCTTTCGGCTATTTTTCTATTATGTCCATTATTTTCCGATGCCCTAAAATGAATATAGGGTCTATTTATAGGTTAGAAACCATTGGAAGAAGATAGGATCAAAAACAGCCTTTTCTGGAAATTTTACGACGGCGATCCGGATTGGAATTGGGCGATCCGGATTGCAGTAGCAAGAAAGACGGTTTCCAGAAAAACACTAGTTCGGGATCCGGATCGAAGTTCCCGATCCGGATCGTTCATACAGTTTCACCAAACATCAACGTTCGGGATCCGGATTGCAAATCCTGATCTGGATCGTGCAAGTAAAAAGGTAAAACTAGTGTTCGGGATCCGGATCAGAGATGCTGCGATCCGGATTGAACCAGTGTATGAACAAACACCCTTCGGGATCCGGATTGCAAGGCCGATCCGGATCCTGAACATGTCCCATGTCCAGTTTTTGATTTTTATGCAATTAACCATTCTTCCAGGTGTTTCTACACTACAAGAAGTATTCGGATCACCAAAAATCTTTAGTTAAACATACCTGATCCTTTTGAATTCTTCTTTCTTGAGATTGAGGTATATGATCCAACTTCTTTCATCTTCAATCTTCAAGACTTAACACTTTCACGAAATACGCCAACTCAAATTCCGTAACAATCTCCCCTTTGGCGGTTTCGTGACAAAACACAAATCCACAAAGAAAATTCAAAAAGATATTTTTGTTGCTATCACCATACAACAAAAATTTACAAAAGAGATCCAAAAATTAAAAACATGAGATAAACTCCTAAAACAGACTCTAGACTTAGACATCTGTATTCTCTGCACAAAGAAATCATTCTTGACAAAAGAAATCGTTAGATACCTCAAGAATTGAAACATACAAAACCAAATACAGAGATAGAGTTTATACTCATCATGACATTTGAGAATTCAGATATGTAAGAGAATCATAGACAAAAACCAACATATCTTCTATGCATTCAAAAACCAAATGTCACAAAATGTTAGTCCAACATCAACTTGTTAGTCATATTACATGCCCAAATAGTTAGTCGAATAGTTAGTAGGGACATGCAACAAATCACAAGATAAAAGCAAAGTTGAAGTTGAAGTCGTACTTACCTTAATGTTCACACATTCACACAGTTTTCACATCATTCACATCATCATTGTTCATGTCATTGTTCAAGTTCTCTCTAAACTCTCTCCCCCTTTTTGTCACAGAAACAAGCCAAAATTACAAAACAAAAGAGAGTTAAAAAGAAACAAACATGAAAAGTGAAAATCCTGCAAAGAGCAAAAGAAAGTTAGAACAAAAATTTACTCCTGAGAGTCGGAGTCATCAGAGGTGGTGCATCCCATTTTTGCAAACATTTTCTTCATCAGTTTTTTCATTGAAGAGACGGACTTGGTCAAAGTGATTTGAGAGGCAGTGATGATTTCCAGCTCCTTTTTCACTACTTGAATTTCTCCTCTCATTTCAGTGAATTCCTGTGACATCCGTTCTTGCTCATTTGAGAGTCGCTGTTGTTCTTTAAAGATTGAGCTACAGAAGCATCATCATCAGAAGTGGATGGAGGTGCCTGCTGTGCTGGTGGAACAGGAGCTGTAGAAGTAGTTGCTTGTGGTCGAGCTCTTTGTCGGATTGGAGGAGATGGAGGATCATCTTGTTTTGTCGATAGAGACTTCACAATTGTTGTCTCATTAATGGTGCCCAAACTGTACATGTAAGAGCTCGCGCTTATATCGACTTTAAACTTTCTAAGGATGCGCATGATTATCATTGGGTAGGGTAGTCTCTCCGTGGGGTGAGAGTGTTCCACATACCGCGCCATCCTTGACCAAATGAGATAAGGAATATTCAAGTTTGCTCCCATCAATGCGGCCGGGTTTCCAAGAAGATAAAGGAATAACATCCTGTCCCATCGAAGAACCTTCGTATTCATGTTGGGAAGAATGTTGTAGCAGACAATGAAGTTTATATACCGATACTCTGGTCGAAGCTCTTTAGAGAAAACAGAATTTCCGGTTGACAAAGTATCCGGAAGACAAATTCCATTGACTACACTCTCCAGGAGTTGTCATTGAAGCTTTGAGTTTTCAGGTAATGGATTCATCAGATCTGGCTTTCATTCCTAGCACTTCTCCAATCAATTGGGGGTGACTTTGATTTTGATATTTTTAACAAAGTATGAAATTCTCGACGTCCATCATCGTGATCAATTAGACTTGCAGCGTTCTGATAAAACATTCGAACTGAGTGTGGACAGTACCCAGTATTCTCAGGGAAGTTGCATATGGGACCAAGACCGGCCTGGTCAAACAAAGTCCCAAGATTGTAGATCTTTCTCTCAATGCTTTGACATTTACATGTCTTTCCCCAATGCATTCTCTCTTCTCAAAATCTTTGATTCTTGAGGAGCTGATGAAGTCTTGTGGAGGAGGCTGGCTAGCAACTGGTTGCTCAATGGAAATTTCCTGAGCACTGCCTCTTTTTCTTGCACCGGTTTTCCTTCTTGTTCCAATTGGACTTGGTTCCATTGGGGCTTTTCCTTTTTCAGCTGCAGTAGCTAGGCTTTGTCTTTGAAGCTTCAGCAGTTGCTTTCCCTTTGGAGATAATAGGGACAGTTGCCTCGACCTCGATGTTATCCCAGTCAATTGATTCCGTCTCAGATTCTGTCTCGGAATCATTCTGAGCCCTCTTCGTTCTCTTAGCCTTTTTAGGCTTGGCAGTATCCTTGACATGAACCATGGCAGCAAGTAGGAAAATAATCCATGTGATCACCATTTTGAGTGCTAGTAAAAATGTATCCTGTGAAGACCAACTCAAGAACACATGAAAAATTGTTAATTTTGAAAAATTTGAAAAATTGTACCCAAACAATCATAATCATGTAGAGAAGCTAAGAATCAAATTAGTTTTGCAAAAAGAATTTTAAAAATAGATCAATTGCATGATTTTCAAAAATTCCTCTTATATGCCCTAAAACCGAATTTTTAGAAATCGAAGCCCAAAAATTCGTTAATCAGGAGAAAACCCAGCATATAATCAAAACTAATCTACCCAGAGTTCTTATTTCAAAAGAAATTTGATCAAAAACCATTCACAAACGAAAAAGATCCAAAATTTCACTCACGTTTTGAGAAAATAGAGAAAACTGTGAAAAACCGAGATTTTGATCAATAAAACTTACTTGGATTCGAAGAACTTGAGTTTGGAAGCTCCAAGATGCAAGAAATCTAGAGAGAGAAGCTCTAGAGACTTGAGAACAAAAGATTAGGGTAAAAGAAATCAAAACCCTTTGTTCTATAAAAACCCTAGCCGTGATCCGGATCGGATCGAGAATGTGATCCGGATCGGCTACCCGCAGGAAAATCCTGCGTTCGGGATCCGGATCACTTTGCCCGATCCGGATCGGCTTCAACTTTTTCTTCAGAAAAATTTAGAAAAATTCCATAAAATCCAGAAAAAGTATGTAAGCACTTTACCATATCAACTTTAAACAAAAATCATCGTTTCATACAACAAGAAATAGATTATACAAAATCTATCAAAAATATCCAAAAATGAAACGAAAATTTACGAAAATTAAAACACTTAAAGTTGAACAACTTCAATTACATCTATCCTGATCTTATGCGTAATGCCTTTATCAAATCATCAATTTGGTAAAGAAAATGAAATACCAAGATCAATAGATGTTTGAAATCCCAGATAAGTTAGATAATATATCTAGACAATCTGTTGAAGGAGTGGCTCTTTGAGCATCTTTCATAAAAATCCCACCTTATACCAACCATGAAATTTGACTGAGTCAAGTATTTCAATATGCATTTATCAATCAATTTTGAACAAAAATGCTTGGTATTCATTGGTAGCTGCACACAGTACTCGGACTTTTTTCCTCCATGTGGTGGTAGTTTTCACACTCCTCATTGGGATGTAACTCTTTCCACATCTTTTGAGCATTTTACATTTCTTTGACTCCCCCTCAATTGGCTATCAATTATTTAATATATAAGGTATTCAACCAACCATTGATCTCGAATTCATACTCGACTAAGCAATCAAATAAGATAATGACTATACCAAGAGATCATTGAGAGAGAAATTGACTTTGATCACTTAAAAGATGACTTAATTAACATAAATGATCATTGCAACATTGAAATATTATGATATCAAAAGCATAATAAATTTCTAAATGCATGAAAAGATGCAATTAAAGTCAATTATGATTTATGCTCAATTAATGTCCTATGTACAAACATAGATAAAGAACAAAACACAAAAACAAAACCTAACCTAAGCAAAGGTTTCAAAAGAGGTTATTTCAAGGAAAGCATGCCAATTGCTTTACGCAAGTGAATAAAACGTTTTTGATCCAAAGGTTTTGTTAAGATATCAGCTAATTGATCCTCAGTTGAAATATATGACAGTTGAAGAATATTTGATTCAACTAGCTCTCTAAGAAAATGATATCTAAGTTCAATATGTTTTGTTCTAGAGTGCAACACAGGGTTTTTAGAAATGTTAATAGCACTAGTGTTGTCACATAAAATGGTTACCGAAGTTGCTGAAATCCGGAAATCGCTCAACACGCTTTTCATCCAAATCAATTGGGTTGAACAACTTCCTGCAGAAATGTACTCCGCTTCGGCAGTCGAGAGTGCTATGCAATTCTGCTTTTTACTGTGCCATGCAACAAGGCAATGGCCAAGATAGAAGCATGCACCACTCGTGCTTTTCCGATCATCCACTGATCCAGCCCAATCGGCATCTGAGTATCCAACAATATCCAAACTTGTTCCCATAGGATACCAAATTCCGAAATTGATTGTACCTTTGATATACCGGATGATCCGTTTCACCGCTTTCAGGTGAACCTCCTTCGGTGCTGATTGATATCTCGCGCAAATCCCAACACTGAAGGATATATCCGGGCGACTAGCCGTGAGATATAGTAGACTTCCAATCATACTGCGATACAGTTTCTCGTCTACATTCTCACTATGTGATTCACTTCCAAGTCCCTTATGGCTAGTTCCCATTGGAGTCGGAAAATCCTTAGAATTTTCTAGATCAAACTTTTTGACCAACTCCAGTGCATACTTGGATTGACACAAGTGAATTCCTTCATCGTTTTGTTTAACTTGTAATCCAAGAAAATAAGTCAATTCGCCCATCATGGACATCTCAAATTCGCTTTCCATGGTCTCCGCGAATTTAGAAGCATCATTATCTCTTGTTGCTCCAAATACAATGTCATCGACATAGATTTGTGCAACAATGAAATTGTTTTGATAATGCTTCACAAAGAGAGTCCTGTCAGCTCCCCCTCGAGTATAGCCCTTTTCCAAAAGGTGCTTTGTCAACCTTTCGTACCATGCTCGCGGTGCTTGTTTCAGACCGTAAAGAGCCTTTTTCAGACGAAAAACATGGTTAGGTAGTTTATGATCCACAAAACCTTTCGGTTGAGCCACATAAACTTCCTCATTTAAAAACCCATTTAAAAAGGCGCTCTTAACGTCCATTTGAAATAATTTGATTTTAAAATGACAAGCAATCGCAAACAAGATACGAATGGACTCGAGTCTAGCTACAGGGGCGAAAGTTTCATCAAAGTCTATACCTTCTACTTGAGAGTAGCCTTGAGCAACTAACCTTGCTTTGTTCCTGATGATAGTACCATCTTCATTTTTCTTGTTCTTGAAGATCCATTTGGTACCTATCACATTGTGTTGCTTCGGAGGCTTCGTTAATTCCCAGACTTTGTTTCGCTCAAATTGATGGAGCTCTTCCTGCATTGCTTTAATCCAGTAGTCATCTTGAGAGCTTCATCAACATTCTTTGGTTCGATTTGAGATACATAGCATGCAAATCCGCAAACCAATTGTCTCCGTGTTCTAACTCCTTCTTGTGGATCTCCAATGATGTTCGATTCAGGGTGATCCTTGGAGATGCGTAACGTTTGAGGTAGAGGAGTAGGCGGAGGTACACGAGATGATTCCTGCACATCAGATAAACTTGAAGAACCGTTAGATGCATCATTATTATCGAAAGAATTGTTAGAAGAAGATGCATTAGCAGGTGTATCATCATCAAGAGAGATATCGAGGGTAGATTTTTCAGATTCAAAGTGAAAAGCTTCATCTACCTTAACATTTATCGATTCTACGATCGTCTTAGATTCTAAGTTAAAAACTCGATATGCTCTACTGTTTGTAGAATAACCTAAGAAAATCCCTTCGTCACTTCGAGAGTCAAATTTTCCAAGATTTTCGCGATCACGTAAAATAAAACACCGACTCCCAAAGATACGAAAATATTTGATGTTAGGTTTTCTACAAAACCATAGTTCATATGGTGTATTCAAAGTCCCCGGGCGCAAATACACGCGATTAATAACATAGACAGCAGTGTTCACCGCTTCAGCCCAAAAATATAAAGGTAAGTTCCGGCTATGAAGCATAACACGTGCCATCTCCTGTACGACCCTGTTTTTGCGCTCGACTACACCATTTTGTTGAGGTGTATAAGGTGCTGAGAATTCATGTTTAATGCCGTTAGAAGTGCAAAAATCAATGAATTTGGAATTTATGAATTCTCCACCTCTATCACTTCTAACTCGAGTAATCTTTTCATTCTTTTCAATCATAATACGATGGCAAATCTCGTGAAAAGAATCAAAAGTATCAGCTTTTTCTTTTAAAAATGCTACCCAAGTATATCTAGAGAAATCATCAACCATAAGAAAATATACCATTTACCTCCCAAAGATGGTTGACGAGTTGGCCCCATTAAATCCATATGCAAAAGTTCCAAAGGCCGTTTTGTACCTATGTGGTTCAAGTTCTTGTGTGCAGTCCTAGACTGTTTTCCCTTTTGGCAACCGCCACACACAATGTTTTGTTCAAAAGAAAGTTTCGGAACCCCCTTGACCACATCTTTGTTTGAAATTCTAGCAAGTTCCTTAAAGTTTATGTGACCTAGCCTTTCATGCCAAAGTGTTTCATTTTTCAAAGATGCTAGGTTACATTTTTCAGAAATTTTAGTAGGAACTACATAACAATTGTTTTCTGATCTAACCCCTTTTAAAAAGAAAGCATGGTTCTTGTCAGTTACAGTGCATTTATCAGATGAAAAATTAACTGAATAACCATTATCACAAAGTTGACTTATGCTTATGAGGTTAGTCTTAAGGCCATGAACAAATAACACATTATTTAGAACCGGGCCATCTGGAATAGCTACCGTTCCCTTTCCAACAATTTTGGAAGACCGACCATCTCCGAAAACAACAAGTCCTCCGGAGTTTTTCTCAAAATTTTGAAAACAGTTTTTGTCACCGGTCATATGACGGGAACACCCGCTATCCAGATACCAAGACGAACTATCATATGCATGCAAGGAAACATTGGTAACAAGACAAGGGAAAATTTCACCTTTGCGCACCCAAACCTTTTTGGAATGCGTCGGTAATGGTCGTGAAGTTGATCTCCTAGGTGAAAGCGTCTTGTTGAAGAATTGCTGCTCCTTGATGATGTCGTCTTGAGCGGTGAACTACCAAGGCTCTTTTCCTTCAATGATTTGCAGTTGATTTCTGAGGAATCACCTTTTGGTAGTCATTGCAAGAGGTGCTTGAGGTGTGCGTTTGGCTCCCGTCTTGCAATTTCTCCTTATGTGCCCTGAAATGCCACAACGAAAACATACCTTAGTTCTTGACGATCCCGAAGAGGATGAAGTAGGCTTGTTGTCGTTGCTTGTCGTGAATTCCGGTGTCGGAGGAGGAGATACCGACTGAGGCACAAATACTGTCCCACTCGAACTTGGAATGTCTCCAGTTTGAGTGTATCCGAGGCCGAACTTATTTGTTTGACCAAGACCAAGAAGCCTGTCCAACTTACTCCTTCCAGAAGAAAATCTCTTTAAGTCATCCTTTAGTTGGCGTATGGTCTTTGTCATTTCCAATTTTTCCTGTCGAGCCTCGCCGTAGAGCTTCAAGAAGTAATTCGCTTTGTTCACCATTTCCATATGTTCTTTCTCAAGAAGCTCATTGGACTCTTGAAGGGAAACATTTGCTTTGACTAGATTATCCCTTTCCACTTCAAGATCGTTGAGAGAGAAGTTACCCTTTTTACTTCTTCTTCGAGATCCTGCAATCTCCCTCTCAACCCCTTGTTTTGCTTTGCCAGTTTCTTTGAATCCCTCAAAAGCTTATGGTAGGCAAGAGCAAAATCTTCACCTTCAGAATTATCTCGATTCATCGTCCGTTGCAATCTTTTCAACAGAGGAGTTGGACAAGGAATCGGATGTACTTGCCATTAAGCACATGAAGGGTGAAGATGTAGTGGACGCGTGGAAAGCTGTCGCGTTGTCTTCTTCATCACTTGAGGATGACTCATTTGACGTGGAGTTGTCATCCCAAGTGACGACTTGCATCGCCTTCTTCTTTGCCGGATTCTTGTTGGGACACTCCGTTGCAATGTGGCCGTAGCCTCGACATTTGAAGCACTGAACTTGTCCCTCTGAACTTTTCTTATCCTTTGAGAAGTTCTCTTGCTTTCTTGACTTGTAGCTTGAAGAACCCTTGCCTTTCTTCGACTTTCCGAAGGATGGAGTTTTGCTTGAATTACCCCTTCGAAAGTTGCGGCGAAACTTCCTTGTCAAGAGAGCGAGCTGCTTCTCAAAGTCCTCCATAGATAGGTTCTCGTCGTCGTCCGAGGAGGATGAATCCGCGTCTTCTTCTTTAGTTGATTTCAATGCATAACCTGAAGACTTAGAAGAGGATGCCTTTCCAGAAGAATAGTTAGTAGGAAATGTCATTTCATAAGTTTGTAAAGCACCTACTAATTCTTCTACACGCATTTCGTCCGGGTGTTTAATTGTTTCAATGGCTGCGACCTTCGGGCGAAATCGTTCAGGAAGAGTTCTTAAATTTTTCTTACAACTTTAAATTCTGGAATCTTCTCTCCCAAGTTAGCACATGAGTTTACGATGTCTTGCAATCGTGTGTAATAGTCAGTGAAAGATTCATTCTCTGCCATAGAGATAGAGTCAAACTTGCTCGTAAGCATTTGCAGTTTCTGAATCTTCACAAGGTTAGTTCCCTCATGCGTAACTTGAAGAACATCCCAGATTTCTTTCGCAGTCTCACATGCCGAGACGCGAGAGAACTCAGTTTGTGACAAAGCATTAAATAGAGCATTAATTCCTTTGCCATTGTAAGAAGATAATCTATCTCTTCCTTGGTCCATTTCGACCTAGGTTTTAAGGTGCGAACATCATCTAATAATTTCAGTTGGATTAGACCATCCTAATTCAATTGATTGCCACACCCTTTCGTCGATGGAAATTAAAAAGGCTTTCATCCGTACTTTCCAGTACGCATAATTTGTTCCATCAAAGAAAGGGGGTCGATTGATGTTTCCACCTTCAACCATTGTTTACAACCCTATTCCCGCTCTGATACCACTTGTTGGGTTATAGGTAATATGGATCTAAATAGGGGAAAAAACACCTAGAGGGGGGTGAATAGGTGTAAACAATAAACACTCAAAAAATCATTGCGCAATAAAACCCAATGCGGAAAAATAAAAGAACACGCAAGATTTTTACGTGGAAAAACTCCAAACCGGAGTAAAAAACCACGGGACCGATAACACGGCGAAATCCACTAGAATTAACACACGTACAAGGTGATATAACGTACTCACAGACGACTCAACCTTTTACCATACGCTCCTAGTAGATCTTCTCCGCTCGCTCCACGACGCTTCTCGAATCCACGATCCGCGCCCAACGCTGAATCCACAGCGTCCAACGTCGAGTCCACGACGTCCGACCGAATCCACGGTCTTCACCCAATAGCACGCTTCGAATCCACGAACGTACCTCGCTCCGAATCCACGAGAGCGGTTGCACCTTGAATCCACAAGGCCACGCGAGTCCACGCGCCGATTTGGGGTAAATCGTTGTTTTTGGGTGGTGATGATCCGCCGAATACTTAGATTAGAAATAGATCGGAAATACCATCTAAGTATTCATTGATTTGATTCTACTCAAAATCTGAGTATGGAAAACCTAGAATCAAATCAATCAATATAGATGAAGAAACATAGAATAAATCTATTGATTTCCTTTCTTCTCTATATGTGGATCTTTCTCTTTCGGAAATATTTTTCTATTATTCCGTTTTTTTCGATACCCTAAAAATGAATAAAGGGTCTATTTATAGGTTAGAAACCATTGGAAGAAGATAAGGATCAAAAACAGCCTTTTCTGGAAATTTTACCGACGGCGATCCGGATTGGAATTTGGCGATCCGGATTGCAGTAGCAAGAAAGACGGTTTCCAGAAAAACACTGTTCGGGATCCGGATCGAAGTCCCGATCCGGATCGTTCATACAGTTTCACCAAACATCATGTTCGGGATCCGGATTGCAAATCCTGATCCGGATCGTGCAAGCAAAAAGGTAAAACTGTGTTCGGGATCCGGATCAGAGGATGCTGCGATCCGGATTGAACCAGTGTATGAACGAACACCCTTCGGGATCCGGATTGCAAGGCCGATCCGGATCCTGAACATGTCCCATGTCCAGTTTTTGATGTTTATGCAATTAAAAATTCTTCCAGGTGTTTCTACACTATAAGAAGTATTCGGATCACCAAAATCTTTAGTTAAACATACCTGATCCTTTTGAATTCTTCTTTCTTGAGATTGAGGTATATGATCCAAAGTTTCTTCATCTTCAATCTTCAAGACTTAACACTTTCACGAAATACGCCAACTCAAATTCCGTAACACCTTCGTCATCCTCTTCCACAACGGTATAGCAGTTGGTCAACGAATCGTGAAATATCTATCAGTACCCTGATTTCTACGAATAAAATTATGTATGACGCAGCAAGCCATAGCAAAGACATTGCACCATAAATGGGAACGGTGGTGCAATATTTAAAATCTTAATCGCCTTTTTAATATCCCGAATGTTTTTCTCCACCACATTCGTAATTGGGCATGACGATGATATATAAAGATCCCGCGGACTGCGATGTACCCGACTACGTGCGTTACTATCAAATTGGCTGATATGATAGCGCTCGCCTCTATACGGCGCTAGAAATCTGTCGGTGTTTGGTACCCAGAATCAACCAAGTAAAATTTTCTGTTAACGACCAATATAATATGAGTTTATACTGTAATTTTATAAGTATTAAAAATAATAACTATAATATAGTGAATGTCAGATTTTCTTTATACTTTCGGGTACTGTGAAACGCCCCATTTTCAAACGCCCATCTGAGAACTCGTATATCAGCGGCGGATCCTTCCCACCCAGTGCAAACAAAAAAGAAATTGTTGATCAAAGTTGACCGCATCCATCACATTTTGTGATGTAAACCCTTTCTGACATCGAAAACGTGCTTACTCGCTCAATTGACAATCGTTGGATATGGGTCCCATCAACTGACCGATTGCATTCTGCAAATGTACATTGAGCATTCAATAACTCCCTTTGTAAACCGTCCTTGGTAATACTCAATATTAATCGTATAAAATACCAATCATATAAAATTAATACATCACCTTGAAAGGATGAAAAATTTATATTATCTGAGATCCGCGGATGAACTTGAGTGTTGCTTGTCGGTGTGAGTGATATATTCGTCTTTTAACATAACGATGGCCCGCATACCGTATTAAAATATATACTAATTGTCTCCCTGAATGGGAATGTTCCGGCGATCACCCTATTCGCAACGCCGTGGCCAATACAAAAAAGAATATTCCAAGCTGTTCATCAACTGTGATATTTGTTGAGCTACGTATAAGTCCCTTTCCAACGAGCTCATCTCGTAAAGCAATGATGTGGTAGTCGTCATTATGAAATGCTGGTACCCACGGTCTGGATGACCATTTATATATCACCAATAAATGATGCCCACTAAATGGTCTGGTTCGACATAGTTGTCTTGTGATTGGATAAAAAGCAGTCAGATAACCTTGAGCATAATTGCATCGCAAAGACTTCTTCCCAATAATCGTCACCTTCTAATATCGTCAGTATAGTTGCAATGAGTGCGGACGAAAAAAATAGTCGATTAAACGAAGCATCAATTATTTGCTGCAAAGATATTATTGTATTCAAGCAATATGTCGCAGTATATAGACATTGTCTAAACAGTACAAACAAATACGTCAAGTGTGTAATGCAGATTGTTGTAAATTAAAGAATGCATCGTTTAAGTAATTTGAATATAAAATGCACAGAACATGGTAAACACAAGAC
This sequence comes from Tillandsia fasciculata, assembly GCA_029168755.2. NCBI lineage: Eukaryota > Viridiplantae > Streptophyta > Magnoliopsida > Poales > Bromeliaceae > Tillandsia > Tillandsia fasciculata. The sequence continues at coordinate 4,039,798 of CM054937.1, read as the reverse complement.
TGACATTACGATATATTAATATTGATTATTTGTTCTACAAAACTTAATCTTATTTCAAACTAATACGAGCAATTAATAGTAGAGCTAACAA